>PNEQ01021444.1:0-13907 GCA_003012365.1 Medauroidea extradentata | reverse complement strand
ATTTCTGCTGGTGAAAGTGATACAGAAGAAGAAGCTCTCCCGTAAAAATTCTTGACTGACAACTTTGCATTCGTGCGTATGTACAAAAATGAAGAAATGACTGAAATGCAACCGACATTAAATCATTATAATATTACCTTATCTCAGTGCAATATTTGAATATAATATTTCATATGTTATAACAAAATATATATTTTTTAATATTTTTTCGCTGTTTTTTAATTAATAAATAGCTTTTAGTAATTTTGTTAAGTGTAGCATATTTTTTTCCAAAGTAGCATAATTTTTTTCAGAGCTGTAGCATAAATTTGTTCAGCGAGGTTGGCAACACTGCCGCAAGTCCTGACGTATCACTGCCGCACATTTAATATTTTTGCTTATAGTAAGTGCTGGTATATCTTAAGTTAGTTAATTAAGTTTTATGTTCATTTCTTTTACTTTTGCTGTGAATTTACACAGTAAATAATGTGCCTTCACATAATGCATGAACAAAATGCTATATCATTTTTTTTTTTTAATTTTTTGTTTATAACGTAAGTTTGTTATAACATAAACTTTTGGCACAGTTATAAATTTACGTTATAACGGACTTTTACTGTATTTCGTACACTAACAAATCTGAGCTAAATCTTTGTTTGTTAACAAGCACATGAATTTCTTGACTTTAGTACAGAAATTGACTGCAGGGTGTCACTGGACTTGGAGGATCTAAACTTGGTTCTGTGTTTCTTAATCACACTAAAACTCACGCTCAAATTACTGTGGGGGATGGAGAGATTCAATACCATTATCTTTGACAGTCTGTCATACTTCAGGAGGCCATCTTCTCTGCGAATTCTTGACAATTCTGCCCACTTGATATCAATTGTACATTCTTTTTCCAGAACAGATTAAATGTTGTCAACTTGAAATGCTACAAATTGCTGCTGAACTTCATCCATAGCAGATCCAGAGGAAGGATAAAGGAAATTTCTCCACAAAATACTTAACTGAAGAGGACCGTGCTGTTTCGAACTCATTCAGTTTAGCAACTTCTGCAGTTTTTAATACTTCACTCTTGAGGAGAAACTTGTTTACAATATAATCGCACCCAGTGACAAAATATTTCTGCACTGCTTTTTTTTCCTCTCTCCCTCTCTCTCTCTGTCTCCTCCCCCAAGTTGGGATACTAAAGTTGAAGCTTGACATACACCAACTATTTCCTCATCTTTCCTCTAATTTTCAATCAAATGACACTTGGTTTAACAAATTTTGACAGCAGTTCTGTTAGTAAAATAATCAGTCTCTCTTGTAGAATACGTATCTGTAGTAAAGCAGACTGAAGTAAGACTTACCTTGTGAAATGTTGGTATAATGTACAGAAGGAATGTACAAAATTATTCATTCAGTTTAGAGGAAATAAACAAATAATTTTTCCTTATGGCTTACAGACCAATTTCTATTTCTCAAAAATGGGTCATTGCTGCGTCCATCTTTAATGAAATTTGTTTACTGCTATCTGTCACTGTGTGTGTATTCGAGTCAGATTCTCTCTTCCCGTGTTTTTTACTTCCCTTTGACGAAACAGGCGTACATGTAATTTGTTTACTACAACCGGTCGCAGTGTCTGCATTGAAGTCAGATTCTCTCTCTGCACGATTTCCGTTTCCTTCTGATTAAACAGGCACATCGGCTAATTTTTTATTTTAGGGATCTTGAATGACATCACAGAAATGACACTACTGGATTTCTTCACAGAAGACACTTCTATAAAAAAACTAAGGAACGATGCCCACTGTTCCATCAATCTTTTCAAAATTCTGCCAAGTGAGAGCCACCTCGTACGGACATGCTTCAGTACCTACATATTTTTTGTCTCATTGTGTAACTTGCAATTTCTGGAGGCTCTACTTTTCATTTTGCACTTTTCTCTAAAAAGTAAAATGCCTACCAGGACCTTCATTTTTAGCAGCAAACATGCTACAGCTTTCTCAGCTGCCAAGTTTATAAGGTGACATAAAACTACCAATTACATACTATTATGTCCTTGTGCTGATCTTTGAGTAAAGCTGATACACCATTCTTATGCCCGACCATTACTCGTACATTGTTAGAACAAAAGACACAATTTTTTAGAGGTACATTTTTCATTTCCAGTTGTGATAGCAACAGATTGCTTATGTTCTTGCCAGTCAAATCATTGATTAACTTAGGCACTGTAAGAACCTTACTAACAATTTTACTTTCATTATTGTCAAAAAAAAGGTAACCACAATCGAGTATAACTTTCAATCTCTACAATTACTTCAATCTGTGGCCAATTTCAGAAGTTACATCACATATTTCATTCAAAATACACGCAGCTTTTGTACGGCTGCAAGATTTTTTTTTTTTGCTATTACAGAGTCCCGAAACATCATTTCGAATAAAGCACCTGCATAGACTGCAGTGTTTAAAGCAATATTATCTTCCACCAAAAAAGAAATAAACAAATGAACATTCTAACTTTGTCACCTCCTATCCCGGCTTTGCAATGGAAAAAATATCGATCCTTTTATTTTCTTCCTGAGAAAGGAAGTTTTTCACATACTTTGGACACTTAACATGCATGTTTATATTGCACCTAACTCCGTGAAAAATACTGAAATTGCAGCGACAAACTGTGCAAAACACAAAAGTTTCTCCTTCCTGTAATTTCAGAATACACTGGAACTCAACGGTGTACGCAGCACGATAAATCTGGAAGTACTTCTTCTTGGCTAACTTACTCATAGTGGTCCTCATGATGTAAATATACAATAGAAATTAAAAAAAATTACGTAGGCCTATACGAAAACAACCAACTGTTCTCGTCAACACTAATAAACCACATTTAACATGTTAAAAATGTTATAACGTAGCAAAATGCTCCGAATCATTCTACCACAAAACACTTCTTGAAGCCCAAATTTGTCTTGGCCTAAACCATCAACGCCATTAACAAACAATAGCATCAGTCATTTTGGTCACAATAACTAAGAAACAGCTATCGCAGAGCATGCTGCCCTGTCTGTCATGTGACTAGGCCAGCCAATAGCATAGCAGCAGATGGTTCAGTCCATCCTACACATTGGTTCTGTTTACATTCCAGTATCTACAGCTGATACGGCAAAGAACCATGTGAAAATAAATAAAAATATTAAGGGAAAAATATTATTGTAAGAAATTCGTATGATTTCGAAGGCTTCTGTAGAACCGCAAACTAGCATCAAAATCCGTAAAACTTCCGGACAATCCGTTAAGTTGGCAGGTATGCACGATCATAGTGACCATGTAGTAAAACATTAGCAACATGCACTTTAGTCTGGTGCCAGCGCAATTATTACGTTACTGTCAAGTGCAAAATCTCTGGACTGTTAATAAATACAGTAACATAAAGGAAGTTTGGTGGCTTTCATTACTATTAAGTCATCAAACGGTATTTCTCACAGTTTATCAAAGCTGCATTAAAGCGTCTGGAAATGGTTAACAACCACTAGGGAAGACATGATGAAGACGGAAGTGCCACTGTTCATTGATGCATACCTGTATTTACATTGATAGCGCGATCCGATTGGCTGCCGAGTTTGTTTCATCACAAAGCAAAAGAGAAGAGTTTCGAAGGACATGTTATTTTAGCATAATTAGAGAATTTAGGGTGTAGTGAAATATTTTCTCTACGTATAAAGTGAAAATTATTTATTGCCAGCCGCTTACAAAGTATAGGCAATAAAATCATATCCTAGTACTAAACAGGGGTACCCAATGCATCCAAGGCTGCTATATTTACAGGAATAACAGTGAGTAACTGTCGCAGACTTTGGCGAATCAGCTGAAGCAGCAGGTGCTTGCCACAGGGCATCAACATGTGATGTCACAATCAACCATTTATTATCGTAACTGTCTACTAATAACTTCTAAGCCACCTCAAAATTGGCTTCCGACAAACCCAATGACTAGATGATATCAAGGGGCTCAACGCACCCTGAAGGTACTCCAACTTTTCCACAGCGGATAAACCAGAATAATCTGTTACCAACGTACCACACAAAATTGGAAAAGTTTTGTTGGGTACCATCAAATTTAAGAAGAACAATCTTAAAGGAAACATTCACCTTACAGCTATTTGAAGTCTCGCTAACCAACCCATCCTGCAGTTCAGGGTTATGATCAAACAATTCGACGGTGGCCATCACTGTGTAGTATTGATCTTTGATGGTTACCATTTGCTGGAAGTGATCTTCCTCATCGAAATCTGCAAAGTACGCCAACACTGCTTCAACTGTGATGTACTCCACCCCATACGATTGTTTCACACTAGGCAAATCACGAACATGAGCAAATAATACCGTCAATTTTGATTCGCTGGTAACAACGGTATAAGTAAGGTCACATGCACGTTCCAAGTGCCTTTCAGCAAATCGCAGCCACAATACTGCCGCTTAAGCACTGGCCATACCGACACGACAATTCAACAAACAAACAAAGTTAAGAAAACACCACACAACAAATTAATAATGCCTCCGTCACTTAGACACTAAATAAATGTGTTGCAAACGTCATTAACAAATGCTAGCAACACCAGTTACATGTGTCAGCCAATTTGCAGGTTAGCTGAACTTGGCGCAACTGCGACGAACAACAAAAACAGCAAAAATGATACAACTTTACACTTTTTTGACAACAAATCGCCCACAATATAACGTAATTAACCATAATACGTTACTTAAACCACTATCCAGTTAATACCATCCATCAACAACTGCCACACAATAAGACCGGTAAAGCAGCAGACCTAACCACGAATATATCAACAAGTGCACAACGCGAGAAAATCCAAAACGAATCTGGCCTGGAGGACCAGAAATGTTGTTACGCAAACAAATGGACTGTACCAAAAAAATATTCAATGATGCACAACATTATCGTTTGACAAAGAACCAACACAACACGACTCACCAGGCAAACCGTCCACCTTTCAGTTAAATAAAAAATCAAGAGACTTTTACGATACACAACAAAACATTTTTATACATTCTTGTTTGCATACATTTCTGAACAAAGCAATATTTTCAAAACTGAAAAAGTTGGCAAGTCTAAAATATTATGAGGTTTACAACAATAAAGCACAGGTTCCAGAGGTCCTCCTCTGAGAAAATGTTTAATTGAAGGTGAAAAATGGTGCTATTCAAGAAGTTTTTAGTGTAAATGTTGAAAAAAAAAAAAATAATTCTAATGTTTTGACAGTCTAACAGTGCCTCTTAGAGCTAGATTTTTCTCTAAATATAAAGAGATGTGGAACAGCGTGAGAGAGTTAATAAAAATCACACAAAACTGCCAAAACAATGTGGAACTGAGTAATACACATTGCATTTGAGAGTGTTATTTATAAGTTTTGGGTAGCTTTTTTGTTCCAGATCCTATATGTAAAACATAAGTCCACTTAGGCCTACACAAAATAATCAAAAGAAATAACTTTTTAAGGACAACTTTTTTTACATACATTTACAGCGAGCTCAACCATATTTTTCGCCATTTCACTTTTCTGGAAACATTATTATTAAAGAGTAAACCAGCTTGATCAGGACAACTAAAATGCAGACTAAAAGTAGATAAGCACAATACTTTGGCTATACCAACTCTTTTTCTAATTGTGTCGCAAAATTAATTGTATCTTATTTTACGCTATCATTTACCTCGGTTTGCTTGTTTCATCGTATTTATATGCTTAACTTCACCCTTTCCAGCATGCGCAACGGAAAAATCACAACGAAACAAAATACAAAATGATGACTCTTTCTGACGGTAAAATGCCCACAAATTCATACAAATTCTCGTCTTCCAACATTACAAGATGCATCCCTTCACTTGGCACAATTGTTTTTATTAGCAGCACAATTTTTGAAAGAACATAAATAACGCGCACGAGCTACTAGTCCAGTGTCCAACACCGCAAGATGCTTCTTTATTTAGTAGGCCTATCACTGCTAAGCCTATTATAACATGATTTTTGAGTATCGTTGAATAACTCATACAAAATACTCGTAGGCCAATCACACAAGTTACACGAACTAAGTGGAACAAAGTCAAGACCGCAGCATACACGACTGTGCCCAATAATAAAAACACATAAACAAAGCCAACAATAACTTCAATGTTGATAACGCCATCTTGGATGACAAATGAAATAGTTTTTTGATTGGCTAACAAGCACCAATGACGATAACGCACGAAAACAAATCCCATAATTTTAGCAGAAATTATTTCCAACTACCAATGTTAGCACAGTTGTATCATAGAATTATTGACGATGAAAGCAGCTAAAATACTGAAGTTACGGTACGACCTACATTACCTATACGCTGTGCGGGATAGTCTCGTGCTATGGTATGAACACCGGAATACCTATTTATATACACAATTTACGATAAAACTACAAACGTACGTATTAAAACTAAGAAGCGGGAGGTTAGAATAACTAATCAAGAGGACGAGAGATCGGGTGAAAAATCAGGAGTCTCCCACCAAAAGCGGGAGAAGTGGAAGGTCTGCACCACCATGTTGGTACAACGACGACACTTCCGCCCGCTGCCCAGGATAGTCAACGAATGCAGTCAAGCAGGTTTGCTAGCCGCTACTAGGAGGTTGGCGAGGCGAGATATTCAAATTCTGATGTGGTCCAAAAACACTAAACCAACATAAGAGTTTAATTTTACAATGCACATCACAACTAAAAAGGTATTAATATATATACACGTTGAAACATGGGTCATGAAGTGATCTGTAAACAATTTCCGAATGTCGCTATACCGACACATTACCACGCTCAGCTATATTGTCAGGAACGTCTTCAAGACCTAATACTGCTAGTGTTTCCTGTCTCTTACAAAATTATGCAGACTGCAGCATGCTTGCACAATCTTCGTCGTCAGCTCCAGAGACGTTCATAGGTCAATGAAATATTCTCCAATTATTTAACAACAGCCCAAATGTGCATTCTACATACCTTCTCGACTTACTTAAAGACAATTAAATACCCTTCTACATTGACTCAAAATTTTACCTGTGTAGGGCTGCAGGAGATGATGGTGAATCCTAAATCCTTCACCGCTAACAAACAGACATGCAACGCATTGTTCCCCACATGCATGTAGCGTCTTTAGTTTAAGAAGGGGAACAATCTTAATAATGTCTTTCTAAAGTGAAGTTTCATTAAATATGTATGCAGGGTGGTCACGGTTATTAAAACAAAATACGTATAAGAGGTTTTCCAAGTTCTTCAAAGTCCCCCCCCTACACCAAGTTTTATAAAGGCCTGTAAAATAAATATTTTAAAACATTTCCAATTTTTTTGATGTATGGTATGTTGTTTTGTAACACCAAGAACTATCACCAATTAGTTAAGAAATTATTAAAAACATTTTGAATTATTTTGAAGTATCCATGATTTTAAAATGTTATTTAAGTAAAAAGTACAAATATTAAAACCCTGACTGGTTTCTCCACACAATTATTTATAGTTTCTTATATTGTCCTCAATGAGGGCTGACTGTTTTAAAGCAGCATTCACTGTCTTCGCCTTTTTTTGCCTCCAGTTCCCTTGTTCTGTGATGAAATTTGGATTTGACATGGCTTAAAAATGCACCCCTACCCATTATATCCAACTTGAAATTTTTTGCGCAAATCTTGCACTTTGCAACTGCCTCTGTCTTTCGGATCCTCAGTGGCCCACAGAAACTCTGTCTCGCAACAACATGAATATATTTTTGGCATGATGCTAACCTCACTACGCACAATCCAAAAACTGCAAGACAAAACTTTTTAAATTTTCATTCCTCGAAGCAGACACGCACATCGCCATCTTCTAACGGCCCGACAAGAACAATACTGGTTGCCTTACAACCAGCTTACAACAGAGCGACACACCAATAACAAAACAGCAACTCAACAGGCACAGAATCTTGATTGGTTCGTACAGAACGATCATTGAAGCCTTTCGCTTTTGCTGCATTCTTTCTGCCTTTTGGCATGTTTCGTGTTTGGGCCTTGAGAAGCATTTTTTACTTGCTTGTTTGTTTTGCTGACGCCGCGAGCTTTCTCTGAGTCATGCTGGTTACCCATTGCACTCTCCTTTTTGTTTGCTAGCTTAATGCACTGATATTCAGGCCTAGTCACTGCATTTACCGGTTAAAAATTGTTTTAACTGAATTTGAATGACTTTTATGTATTCATTAGCAGTGCGCCCGCGGCTTTGATTGTGTGTGTTACTCACAGCAGAAAATATTTGCTTTAATTGAAAAACCTCTTTGTACACCATATAGGCAGTTCAGTCATCAAGTGTTAGAATGACAAAGCAGAGTTAACTCTGCAGCAGGATAAGTAGATATAACTGTACACGCGAAAACCAGTCTTAATTAAGTTTGTCCCTGCCACTAACAGCGACTTCAACTGGGCCTTATTTACAGTCGCAACAAAGTTGACGTTGTGAGGTAGTTACAGACTTCTAAATGTAAAAGGGTAATCAAATGAAATACGCAGTTTACGTGGTATGAAGACTGATTTCCCCCGAGCACAACGATTGGTGATGGTGCCCTGAATAACATACTTGTTTTTCAAGACCTTCACTTGAAATTGAGTGTCATTAGACAGTCTTGGCGGGATAATGTTTTGCAGAAGTATAAAATTATTTGGTACCCCAACCTCGAGGTTAGTGAGATGGTATATGTGGGATGATGCTGTCGAGGAACTTTAGTGGATAGTGAACTGCATGATACATTTTTACCACTTTCGAACGACTTCATCTAATTGCACTGACAATCTATCCTGCATTTTTTGTCAGAATTGCATATCTTCAAAGCTTTAATGAAATTTCAGCCAAGAACCTTTGGAACAATAGACAGGAGCTACAAAAACAACTGTGCAACATAACGTCAAAATTATTAATGAAAACTAAATTTACAAATAAAATGTTACTTTCCTAGGCTTATAGAGGAGTACAACAATACGTTTCGATAGAACTGTAGGACAAAACTCATAATTTGTTTCTCGCTGGTCGTGCTTGTTTTCAGATTGTCTGCCTTGAAAGTGTACAAACTAAGTTTTATTCTTAATAAATAAGTTATCTCATAAAGTAAAAAACTTGTATCACTTTTTATAAATACGTAAGGATCATTCTGAAGCAAACACCACCTCAATATCTCTACTGGTTAGATAAATATCATCGGCTAATAGAAAACAAATTTTATGCCTTTTCACCTCTTTAGGTGTCGAATTTTGAAAAACCTTAATTTCACACCCTAAATATTTGTTCAAGTATTCAAGTGGAGTGATAATCACGACGATAGCTTGTTCAGTTGAAGCAAAATTGATCATTCATTAAAAATCATATATAACCCCTGTACAGTAACGAGAGTTCGAATTTTGAAAAATCTTAAAATCATTTTGCGGCCACTTACTTAATCATCATCCTGAAGCAAAAATAAACTGAATATATCGATGGGTTTGATTTATATAGAAGATATATCTAAAATACATTCTGGGTTTTTTCACCACCTAAGAAACTGAATTTCGAAAAACCCTTGAATCACATTTTAAACTACTTTCCAAATAATAAAAAATATATATATATATATATATATATATATATAGCCTACATCATCTAATATGCGTTTTGATGTTGTGCAATATGCGAAAATTGCAAGATCAAAGTTACAATATGAAAATTTTGTATTTTTTGGCAACAGCGCTCGCCGAAACAAGGCCAAGTGCTTATAGTATTACTGTGAGTTGAAAAAAAGAGTGAATGTCAATATAACTCTGTACTACAATCTAAACATGAGACACATTTAAGAAATTTACGACTAGATATACTCTTAAAAGGTAGAAAGCCAGTTAAAGGCAGCCCTTGCCCTGTAATTAAGATGCAACCAAAACTAAGAAATAAAAACGAACCGTCTACATTATGCAACTACTGAGAAATATGACATAAAAATATATAAATAGGCTTTTACCTGGAATAATAAGTTCACTTCATGGTAACCTTCTCTGTGGCTGTATTAACGGATGTGGATTTAGCACAATGCATTTAGTATGATCAGCACTGAGTGTGCAATTTGTTGTTTAGATTATTCAGCTTCTCTTGTACATCATTTTTTTGCACCTGCAACCAAAAAAAATTTTACATTAGTCTTCAACACATAAATAATCCCTCTAAAATTATGCACATTTCTATTATGAACAACGTACCACTGTTAGATACCTAACTGCACATCTATAAAAATAAATGCATTGAAAAACATATTGAGTACTTAACTTATTTCTGTTACTGGGGCAATTCAAGGAATAATTTACTTTCACATCATAAAAAGAATTTATTTATCAGCATTTTCTGAGGCAGACCACTTACCAAAACTCTAGTACGTTCGCTTTTTCATCACAGTTACACAGTTATTTATTTTCAGTTAACAATGTATGTTATAAAAACTGGACATTTTAGACAAAATAAAGAAATTAAATAAAATAAGGAAATTAAATAAATTTAATAAACCAGATAATAAGTTTCTCAAGTAGGACCTACCAAATTTTAAACCTTTTATTACCTGTATTCTGAAATAAGATCTGGGTAGGGCAATCCAAAGAGAGGGTTGTTTGACAGTATGGACGTGGCCAATGTAAAGGAGCGGAAAAGTTTCTAAGGGAAAACTAGGAACGATGGGCTGGAGAAACCAGAGTAGATGACTTATGGATAGGATTTAAAAGAATACTGTAATACATTACATGCTGAAGAAATTTGTCCCCCAGAAATGTTATAGGGCAAAGGGAGATCCGCCACACCATGGGACAGAGAGACTGTAAAGTTGAAGAGGAAAGACAGGCAGCTACATGCTAGGAGGAGACGAAATGGAATACAAGGGACCAGGGTAGCCATGAAACAGTTAGGAAGGAGGTTGGAAAGTACGATCAAGCAGGCAAGGAATAGGTATTTACAGAGTATGATAGAGGAAGGAAAGGGCAAGGAATGGAGAAAATTATTTGGGTATCTTAGAAAGGTGAATAGCGGAGGGGGAAGAGATCCCTACTTTGAGAGGAGTAGATGGAAGGGCTGCCGCAGATGACAGGTAAATGGCTGAATTGTTGCAGGCACAATACATGTCAGTGTATGAGGCGAAGGACAACTGGAGAAGATAATCTATAAGTGTCAGTGGGGTAAATAACTCGTTCTGTGTGAAAGGTTGTGATATAGAAAGGGTAGTTAATAAATTGAGGAGCAATAAGGCAGTGGGGCCAGGTGGTATAGGAAATGGTGCACTCAAGTATGGAGGGAAGGAGTTGGTTAGATACCTGGAGGTGTTGCTTGGTAGGTCGCTGGAAGAGAGTGGGTCACCGCAAGAATGGAAGGAGACGTTAGTGGTCCCAGTGTATAAGGAGGGTGAGGATAGAGGGAAGCCAGGCAGTTACAGGCCAGTGAGTCTCAGATCGAATACAGGAAAGGTGATGGAGAGATTGATTGTACAATATGTGGTAAATGTTACGAACAGCAGCAAACGGATACAAGAATACATAACAACATGGATTTAGAAAGGGATATTCATGTGAGACTCAGTTGGCAGGTTTGATGGAGGATCTGGTTCAGGCAGTGAATGAAGGGAAGCAGGTGGATGCCTGCTACATAGACTTTGAAAAGGAGAGGTTACATCAGGAGTATCGCAGGGAAGTGTGTTGGGGCCTTTGTTATTCACTATAATGGTGAATGACACGGGACACAGGATCGCAGGTAAAATAAGAATGTTTGCTGATGACTGTACTATATACAGAGGTGGGCAGCAGAAATAAACTTGCCGGAGGATACTGATAGTTTGTGGTCTTAGACAGTAGAGAACAGAAGAAAGAACAATGTACGTAAAACCAAGTTGGTGAGGTATACTAGGAAGAGAGTGATGAATAGAGAGGTATAAAGATAGGATGGGCAGGAGATAAAGGAAACCACAGAATATAAGTACCTATCTTGAAGTTGTAATACAGGATAAGGTGGACAAAGCAGGTGGACAGAGTGGTTAAGAAGTGAGGAAGGGCTTTCGAACTGCTCGGGAGGGTGCTGAAGGTAAAGGCATATTGTACAATGGTTCATCCATTTTTTAAATACGCTGCCGCGGAGTGGGATCCGTTGTGAAGGTAGGTGCAGGAGCTGGAGAAGGTACAGAGAAGAGCAGCGAGGTGGGTGACGAATAAATGGAAAGGGCAGGGTCTGGCTGGTGAGCAAGAAAGGAACTTTAGGTCTAGTGTGATGAAGGAATTGGGATGGAAACCGCTGAGGCACAGGAGGGTGGAAAGGCTGGTCAGTTTGTTGAAGGTGATGAATGTGGAGGGGGAAATTTGGCCTGCAAATTAACTAAGGGACCTTTTAAGGGTAAAGGTGGCAACAGTGAGAAAATTCAGAGGGTGTAGAAAAGAACAGTCGATGTTGGTTAGGATGGTAAGGGAGTGGAATGCACTGCGGGAGGAGTTGGTGACGGTTAGGAGAGTTGGAAGGTTATGGAAGAGACTGGAGGATAGGTAATGTGGGGATGGGGAGGAATCTGCTTGCCACCGGGCGTTAGCTCGATTGCGAGTATTAAACTAAACAGAACATATTACCAAGCAAGAGAAAATGCTAGCGTGGGCCTTGGGTAAAGTTTGACTCCGTTTTCAATCAAGCAAAATTGGGATGTTTTTAGGGACTAGTTTGAATACTTAAAAACAGAACATTAAATACTTTTCTTACATTTCTGAATTTTTAACAAATTCTCTTCTTATCTTGCCTCCTATTGTTCCAGCAAGTTCCTGATGAACAATTGGTTGTCCCGATGTTTTACGTCTCTATAAGCACAATAACTGCACATGCAATGCATGACCAAGCAAAAATCATGCATTAAGGAAACTGAAGCTTGCGTGACAGAAAATCTGAAATAATTGAACGCCAACAATTAATTTATAATTTCACTCGCAAATGGGCTTCCGCCCGGTGGCAAGTCACCTGCTCCCTCTTAGTTCCCCATCATTTCCAATGCTATTCTGAACCCACCAACACTCCCCTTCGTCACTACGTCCTCACCCAAAACATTCCAATCCCTCACAGTCCTCACAAGCATAGACTGTCTCCCCCTCTCTGTCCTCCTCCTCACCCTCTGAAGCCTCAAGCCGTTGTCTCTCCTCCCTCTATACAGTCCCCTGGTCAACCTCCCCCCCATCATTCAACATCCTATACATCCTGACCAGTCTCTCCACCTTCCTCCTGTCCTTCAGGAGGCACCACTCCTTATCCTTCATCATTAAGGATGGTCTGTAATTCTTTTCATCCTCTCCTACCTGCCCCTGCCTTCTCCACCTATTCATCACCCATCTTGCCGCCCTACGTTGAACCTTCTCCAGCTCGCCCACCTCCACTCCCACATATGGGTCCAATACTGCAGCTGCGTACTCCAGCATAGGCCTAATCATAGACTTATTTGCCTTCTCCTTTACCTCCCTACTCGCACCCTTCAAACCCTTCCCATCATCCCCACAGCCTTCCTCTCCTTAGAAACCACTCACTGCACCTGTTTTGTCCACCCAAGGTCTCCCTGCAACATCACCCCTAAATATTTATACTCCTGGGCATCCCCTATATCCTGAGCACCCCATTTGTAAACTTTCTCCTCCCTATTCTTTTTCTTTGTGAAATGTACCACTTTTATTTTTCCCACATTTATCTTCATTTTATTTATTACTGTCCATTCCCTTATTTGGTCAATATCCTCCTGCAGACTACTCTCACTTCCTACCTCACCATACAAAACCAAGTCATCCGCAAACATTCTTAGTGCGCTGCCCACATTTACCACCACATCGTTCCCCATTATGATGAATAGCACAGGCCCTGCCACACTTCCCTG
>PNEQ01021442.1:0-15711 GCA_003012365.1 Medauroidea extradentata | reverse complement strand
CTTAACCTCCAAAATATATATAAACAACAGCACGTGACGGCGAGAAGTATCAGGTCCCGTCACATTCTGCCGCCCCGAACAGGGACATCATAACCTCCAACCTCTAGATAGACATCAACAACTCATCGTAGACGAGACAAGCGGCACACCCGCTACATCTGGCGTCCCCGAACAGGGACATCTAGATAAATAACACGGCGACGTAGACGTACAAAGACGAGAAACAGTGGCACCATTACAGTATTAAAATCGGTAAATTTTGTAAACTTGCAGAAACCAAAACCATCTATACTAGGTTTGTTTAGATTTGTATGAATATTAAAATTAAAACAGTTTTTATGATGGTACAGCAAAGTAAGCCTACTGTAAAATACGTTCAGTAATTTCTATGTTTTTGTTTTCTTTATAATAGCCCTAGGGAGGCTATGTAATTTTAGCCATGAACATGCGCATAATAGTCAAAATTGTAGCTAATTTAATTATTCAGCGTGTTCTAAATTTATTTTGCATACAACATTTTGACATGTTCACAGTGTAGTATTTTATTTAAAAAATAGCTACAGTGTTTAGGTTCGATGGCATTTACGTATAAATAACACGTGAAATGTCGCGACTCGTTTATGCACAGTTTTACTCATTTTGAAAATTTTACTATTTCTGAATCCTTAAGGTTGGCAGCTATGCATGTAAAACTTAAGCATAGTACACATGGGCATCTTTCTGGTATCGTACATGAAAGTGAAATGTGTACCAGAAAGGGAATACTAACTAGCATTCTAAATAATAGCTGATACATATATATACCAAATTAATTCTATAGTTCACTCAATCAATTTTCTTCTACACAAAGGTGTACGTCATTAAAATGTTGAACACTGATTTTAAAGCTGCGTGAAATTTCTATTGAGTGTGCACCAAAAATAAATTTTAAAATGGAAATATTGTCGGCTGTATATAACATAATAAGCGACATGTTGCACAATCTGGCAATATTACTTCAACTGCTACTTTAGCTAGACCAGGGCTGCCACCGAGTTCATTTTCAAAACCCTGTAATATATTTCCAACTTACGTTCATCTAATTTTCCAAAGTATTTTTAAAAGATTCTTGCTCTAAAATTTTGATAGTGAAATTAATATGTATAGTAAATTGTTATAATTCTGTTAAAAATTTAGATGTTATCCAGGAAACCATCTACTGTTACGTGTTTTTACAGACCAAACTATTTTCAAAACAGTTTTGGTAAAATAGTATTGAAACCTTCACCCATTTTCCTATCTTGAAAAATTTGTGTATAAGAAGTTCACAGAAAATATAAACATGTTCAACTGGCTACTTATAGTTGAAAAATTAATATATCTGCATGAGTTTACCTATGACTTCCAATGTGACGTACGTAGTTTGCTCGCATCATGGGCGCCGCACGTAAATTGTAAATACTCTTATTTACTCACATAATCGCAGCATGTTTTTGACCAAATTTTTGCACCAAATTCTAGAGTGCATCCATTATGAAGTATTTTTAATATTTTCTTTAAGATTTATTTTGGTGTGAAATAAAACATAAGTTTCCCATATTTATTTGTCGATATTGATTTTTTCTCAAAAATAAAGGAAAAGATTTCTAGGTGCACAGTAAACATGAAAAAGATTACGTAACCTCGTTAATCAATGCATGTGCGTCACTAATTTTTGTGTCTATTGTTGATAGAGTAGACGGAAATATCCGTGAATGTCTAACATTATCCGTCTGTCCATTTTAACCTTTAAATACGTATCCGTTAAACAGCAGGCCTGGCTAGACACTTTTAATTATTTCAAAATAGTACTTCACATTTCAAAAACAGTTTGCACATGCATAAGAAGTGTTTGTTTACATTGTACTTCTACAAGAAAGTTAACATAATATAGAACTGTCCCTATCTCGCACTAGTTAGTATACAAGTTCTTGCATGCCAGCAGCTAGTGTGCTCGGTGGTCATTCATACGATAGTTTGCCACAAGCCTAGGTGTACAAAGTGATCACCACCTTCTGGTACAAGAATGAAGTTAGTGTACGTAGTATGTTGCTATACAATATTGCTAACATGAGGTACCTCTCATCAGTGCAGTTGGCACCAAACATTATCTCGGGGAGCAACAGGGGAGTTTATCTTCTGTCCTCACTTCTTTGATGGCCTGAAATTTATATGGCCTGTGCATAAAGAATCAATTTCTTAAATTGATTATCCCATGGATAAAAAAGGGCTAAAAATTGATATGGTCTTTACTAGGCCTCTAATCAACATCTTGAAGAGTCTCGTTTGCACAGTCTTTATGTTTCAAGCTGTATTTACCTTTGTAAATACTTAATTTGGAAAGCATGATGTAACAGTATGTAGACAGTTTTATCAAAGTTTAGGCACTCCGCACCACTGATTCTTTACTCGAGCTTCGTCTTGCCTAGTCTACTTATCACGCCAGCTAGACGAGATGCTCGTGTCCCTGAGGTACTGCGGTCCCTACTCGACATTAGTATCATCTAGTTCTATCCATGTTGACCCTGCCTTCAAGAAAAGAACATTGTGTGAATACTATACCTACCCATAGGTAATATGTATGTGCTTTTCTTGGTATTACATACGAACTTAGCAGGCCAACTTGTAGCTGTACAAAACAACTCGTTAACTTAAAGCCATGCATTTCAACACGCAACTGAACCGTTTGAAATATGTGATGGGTAAGCAGCATGACTGACGAAGGGGGAGGGGGGGTGCTGCAGCTCTCCTGAAATATTCATGTGGTAACCTTTTAAAATAAAAAACACAAATAGACACAAATCTCCACGCTTTGTAGTGAGATTTTTACTACCAGACACTTCTGATTTAAAAAAAAGAGCATGCAATTTTTATTTTTAACTGTAAAATTTAGAACTGCTTTTATCTTTTATGTCGTAGCAGGAATCAATACTACTGTTGCCGTTGTTACTCAAGACTAATGGCTCCCATCTCGGTTTTTTAAAGCTGTAGATAGGTAGATACTCTTAATATTTCAACAGCAATGTCATTACAGCAAGTTACTGAAGGAAACCACTGCGACACATAGCAAGGAACCAACCTAGTATTTGCCAGTAGTAATTTTGACTACTAATATCAGGATGGCTACACCGAGAATCACATTTGTGTTCTCGGGAATGAGAATGCAGTGTTTTATCGCTGCCCTACCTCAATAGTATGTCTCTTCTCTTTAAGTTGATATTTCACACAACTACTGCTAGTGTGTTGTCTGCTCTGTGGCCAATCATTCTCTGCCTAGTAGCCAACATATTGTAATGTGTGCACTTCAACTGGCTCATTGGGTTAACGTACAGCACAGTAATAGCTGCTGTAGCTAGTATGTCAGCTTTGTGGTACTATGAACTATTGCAGGAGATGGACAGCTTATCAACTGCAGCATGCACAATTACATCTTATGAAAAGTGTTGGTTGTGGTGGTTCAACAGTTGTCCGAAAATGTGTCGCTTGTAAAAATAAGTCTAGCTTATGACAATTCGGTAACTGCAAGCGGTTACAACTTTTTAGTTAGCAGACCAGATAACCTTTTTTCTTTTGATCAAGTTGATAATACCTGGACAAAATTTTCAACCACCAACATGTTTCTCAGTTACATCACATTATCTAAGAACTAGTCACAACAACTGAATTTTTCTCTCTACATACAGTAGGCTAATTAAATCGCACAATTTTATCTGCTTACCACAATCAGTTCACATTTTTTAGCTTATTAAGCACACTTTTTGAAAGGAAATAATTTTTTGTCCTGGTATCTAATCTCTCTGAACACTACTTAATACTGTATGGTACATAAATCAGTGGTATGCATTAACTGAAAATTTTAGGTTTCTCAAAGCCAACATACAAAAAAAATGCTAAATGTAGAACCTCATAACATTTTTGAAGGGACCATAAAAATGTCCATGTCATAAAAGTAAAATCTTATAGCCATGCAAATGCCTTCTATAATCTCGTGGGCAACAATCCTGTTAAATTTTTTATTTTTAGGCAATTTGTATAATTTCGCTGCCTTGTCAATGTAATTTACCATCTTTCACTTATACAGAAAGTAATGAGGTACATGTGTGTGTCTTGAAATTTCACTTGAAAACACTGAGTGTTTAGTTATCGCTAAATGGCATGGGCTTGGTGATGAGACTTAGAGAAATATATGAAATGTAATGTAAAACACAGGCACCATAAAAGTGACAAATTCAGCAATCTTCAAATTTAACTAGAACGCTCTGATAGGACATTGGACTGAATTTGGCAGGAAGTCATGTTACCTTGTCTGTATACTAATTTAGGAGATGCAAAATGTCTTGCAATTGTAAGATGTTTGTGTTGGAAGTCTTTTGAGTGTTTATTCGTTCTATATTTGTCACTTTGTTGGGTTGTGCTACAAATATGTTTAATATAAATCTACCATATGTGAACAGTGATTGTTGTAATACTTTCACAACCATATTAATACTAGTTGTTTCTCAGATTTCACCCAAGAGGATTTAAGATATTTCTCAAGACCTTATAAGCTGATGCTCAATTGAGGAAATCACTACGTATTAAGGTAGAATTTTATCCCGAGATACGTTTTTGCCTACCATTGCACAAAGTGTTTCCAAAATCAAGGAGAAAAAATAAATGTTGTAAATGTGTTTGCTCGCTTCTGTATCTCTTAGCTAATTAATGCGTTACGTACTCATGTTTGTGAATCCCCCAACTGAATTTTTCATAGCCTAAAATTGAATATGATAACTTAATGTATGTCAGGATATGTGTGGAGTAGATTGTCCATTTATCATTGCTATTTGCTCGGTCAATTGCTATGGTGGGAAAATTTTAGTTTTAGCTTATTAATGACAGACAGTAATTCATACATGGAAAATTTTCTAAATGTATATATTACATTTGTAAAATAACATGTATTTTTTGGTTGAGAAGTTGCTAGCAAACTATTTTTGCTAGGCTTTCAAATATCTGTTAAATGTATATAGTATTATATTGTCTTGGACGGGCTATGGTAGTCAAGGAGTTAAGACCTCTCGCCTCTAATCTAGGTGATTGAGGGTCAATCCCTAGTGTGGGGAACGTTCAGATCTTGTCATTGGCCGGCAGGATTTCTCAGGGAACTACAGTTTCCCTCGCCCTTCACATTCCATTGTTGCTTCACACATATCTAGTCTAATCCCACCTATTTCTCGGGCCGGAGAGAGATAGGCCTGTCTTGCTAGTCGAGCAGCCATACCAACCTTCACCCCGACCTTCTCCCACTCACATTGTGACCTTGCAGAAGGCAAGAACACACTGTGGTTTTCACGAAAATTACTGTAGATTGTATCACGCGATTTATATAGGCAAGTATCAATTTGAAGCAAGTACAAGTTACTTTGCTCTGTCAGCGGAGACTGCTTGAATGTACTAAATATTTGTGTTTGCTTCCTTCTAACGCACAAAATACATTTACAAAGTGTAACCTCCTAGAATTACTAATAAGATATTCTTGATCATGTATCTGTGATACTCTAGCACCATATATTAGTCAGGTGTTAATCAATCTTGAGTCCACTATTAGTTCTGTACACTCTCCACACACAAGCACGGTCTATGAAGGTAGAGATCTTGATGCTGAGGAATAAAATGTGACTCCCTATTTGTCGCTGAGCGCTAGTAGTAATTTAGTGGCAGATGTGTCTTGTTTTGAATTTGCCTTAGCTTAAAATGTGTAGTTGTTATCAGAATTGAGTGTATTATACTGAAGAAAAAATTTAAATAAAATTTTGTATTGGAACACAGTTTTTAAACCATAAAATTTAGTTTTCCAATACTTTACAAGTAGGCACACATTGCAACAATTCCAAAATTTTGTAGGGCAGCAAATAATAGATTTTGTTTCAATTTGTTTACTAAAACAATAGTACATAGTAAAGTTTTTTTTTTTTTCAGACAACATACATAAACAGTTCCACACATGCCTATGCATTAATGGACATGAAACATATATCTACCATATCAGCTTACCATATTAACGTACCTAGTTTTATTTCAATAATTGTAAACATTTTAACGCTGTCAGATGTAAACAAGACAAATCTTCCACCAAATGACTACTAGTGCTCGGAGAGCATAGGCAGTGTCAAGACCTCTTCCTCTTAGACCGTGCACACAAGTAAACTTCACTTGGATTACTTTCCAAACAACCCCAAGTTGAAATTTTACTCTACTTGGGCAAATCTCATGAATCTAGATTTTAAACTTAATACAATAATGTTTTTAGGGTAGGTATAATACAGTGGTAGGAAATTTTTAAGTGAAAATTCCTTTTAAATTTGGTGCTTTGCACAACATGAGGGAGAGGCCAGTAATATTACAGTAGTCACTCGTATGTATGTAACAACTAGTGTGGTGATAGGCATACCTAGACAGACAGTTGTGAGCAGACCCACATCTCTGTGCTATTGTACAGCATTGTTCAGGTGTTTATTTGCTGAACACATTTAATATTTACACATTTTGTGTGTACACGTATAGCACAAACAAGGTTTTAAAGGCAATAAATAGCAAAGATGCTGATTATGCTACCGTATTTGTTGGCATATAGGACGACCCCGCATATAAGACGAGTCATGGTTTTGAAGGCACAAAATCTTGGGGGAAAAAAAAAACAGCTGCTTGCAAGGTTATCGCATTCCTGTGCGCTGCTGTTGTCCGCCAGCCTAGCGCTACACAGACACATGAATGTGTGGTACGATAACTGGATCCTAGTTTTTTCCGCCCGAGAGTCTTGTACTTGCGAGACAAAGGATGAAAGCATGTGGACCTAGATCGTTTTCTCCGCCCGAGAGTTGTAGGCTGGCGAGACAAAGTATCTCGGCACGTGCTCGCATCGATCGCCGCTTCGCTGCGAGGAAGTGTCCTTTATTATGAAAGACGCTCATCAAAATTTTGTACCGTAAACTTTATTAAAATAAACGAGGCACTCGTTTTCATTTGTGATGAAAAACGCAATTCCTTGAAACATCATACAACTCCACAGCTTAGCTTTCAAACGATTTTTGGCTAATAAAAATTTTTGCACCCTCATATAAGACGAGTAGCAATTTTTGAGGGCCAAAAATATGTAAAAATTGTAGTCTTATATGCCGGCAAGTATGGTAGTATTTCGCAATTGTGTTCTTGTACAAAGTACATAAATTCAGAACTTATTTTTAACTTAACAAGTAGGCAAATTATAAAACTATGCTTAATACATGCTTATTTTGAAACTGTCTTCACAGCAGTAAAAAAACTTACTTTGGTTATACTGTAATTGGCTGTCTTGCTAAATAGCTTTTACATTAATTTTTTCAGAGCAGGAACAATATTTTCCAGGAAGGAAGGGGGCGGTTAATGGTGTATTAGTACGCTTAGATACTATACAAAACGTAAAAGGCTTTCACTTTCTGTCAGCGTCAAGATGGCTTGAACTTTCTGCCATACGTAGTTTGTGCGATATGAAACGCAACAATTCACCTGTGTACTATAATAACCATGTTTTACTGAACAATGCACAGCACTTACTTTGCTTTTGCTAGCATTATTTACTATTTGACATGACATTTGTTGCCCTATGGACAGTATTGCTCATACTATCTCTTCTTTTATACATTAAAAAAGTTAAAATATCAAGACAATGACTTAACTCGAAAATGTTACATTTCAATAAGAAAAATATGTGGCACTGCAATCATTAATTTGCTGCCCAATGCACAAGGACTGAGGTAACCATTATTGACGCAAGGTATTTCAGAGGTAGTGTTCAAAAGTGCTTATTTGTTCATGAACCACTCAAACATTTGTGGGGTGTACACGTGCAGATGATTTAATGGGAAAGACACAGTAATAAACATAAATCATTATATCAACACAAAACTATATGTACTTTACAAAACTTTCAGTTAGTAAGAATGTGACAACCTGAACACAGTAAAGTTTTGTTGTAATTTTGTGACTGGTACAATAATAAACATTCCTCAAAATGTGTTTTATTACACAGTTGTGTCACACACTAAAGGTATATTGTTGGAACACTGAGAACATTCATGAGAGGCACTGCATTGCAATAAAACCAATGCTAGCATATTTATTCCAGGAGAGGTTCTTACAAGTCACTAGAACACAACACAATTGAAGGCTCACGCAGGTGGCGGAAGCGTCTTGATGGCCTCCTTCAACTCATCGTACAGTTCTTGATACTCTGGCCGTGGCTGTATCATGAGGATGTGGACAGGACGCAGCACGCCCATGGCCTGCCCCAGATCACGCCGTGACGGGACGTAGCAGTACGGAATGTCCCGGTCCTCGCAGAGGACAGGTATGTGGCACATCATGTCTATAGGCATCACGTCGCCCGCAAGAATCACAATTCTGAAACATCCCCACAAAACCAGTGACGTGTGTTCACCCATGCTTGCAGAACGGGACTGCATGAACTGTGGATGAGTATTATAGTACATCACCACTTTCAACTTAGGGCAATAATGCTAATTTTGTGGCGAAAACTAGAGCGGAGAGACTTGGTTGGCACCTAAGAAACCTATGTACCAGAAGTAATTTTCCGCATGTATGGCACAGAAAAAAGAAGAGCAGTAAAGACCAGACTGCCAAGCTCGACATAAACCACATTGCCTCTAAAGGCAATGCACTAAACTGGCATAGAGTGAGTTGCACTAAACTGGCATAGAGTGAGTTCTTTGAAGATTCTTTCCTACAACTTTATTTGCGGATAGTACAAAGTAAACGTAAATGCCGGCTTAGTAGTATTGTGCATTACAAACATGGACAGTATGTTTGGAGCTATAGAAGTTTCAAAAATAGGTTTTTACGATGGGGACAGTATCTAGAAAAGCTACCTGATATTTACACGATTCTTCTGAATTGTTTTCCCATCAAACGCAACTATACAAAGAAATAATTCAATGTGCATTATAATTTTCAAATTACTGAGCTTCAAAAAAATTAATACATTCAAATGCAGGCGTAAACATTGAAAACATGCTCTAATTGGCTAACATGCATATGGCGTAGGTGGACATGTTTTCGTTTGCGCCGCCTGCCAGGCATTACTAAATATTTAAGAATTTTACACTGGCCTACAATACCGATCAAATTTAGTGAACCTGGGTAGTTTAAAGCTAATTCAGGGAAATTTACTCGCCAATGCATGCATGGTTGCAAACTTTTTATATTAATTATTATTATATTAAAAAACATTTTTCTGCCACTAATTGTTATGTTACTTGTGGGTGGCTGCGAGAGCTGCAGCAGCAGTGCTGCCATTTCTTGACATATTTTGCAAGACCTTGGCCACCTCTTGAATTACAGTATCAGCCAATCACAGGTGCCTTGAACTCGCTTACGGGCTAAGTCATTTCCACAGGTGGGGCAGCTGCGCAATGGAACAGCCAAAAACTTGAGTGTAACAGATGTCAAAATTTGGTCATAACTTTAAATTTACGAAAACTTATTTCCTGTATGTTATAAAAAATTTATGTTCTAAACAATACATTGAATGTTTCAGGTCTTTTCTTGTAGAAAACATATAAACAACTGTATTTCACACAATCTCACCGATGTTACCAACCTTTGCAAGAACTATTCAGGTACATACAAGTGCTGAAATTCAGTTACGAGCGTCTGTTCATTGAGGTACTATTCAGGCATGTATACGTAATTCTTATGCATCACATGTCACAATTTGTATAAAATGTATTACCTAATGATTGCATTTTTGTAGGAATCAAAGATAATATAACTTAACAAATAGCATGCTAGCACAGATAAGAATTTTCAGTTTTAACATTTCTCGAACACCAACAGTTACACACG
Organism: Medauroidea extradentata; assembly: GCA_003012365.1. NCBI lineage: Eukaryota > Metazoa > Arthropoda > Insecta > Phasmatodea > Phasmatidae > Medauroidea > Medauroidea extradentata. The sequence goes on along the minus strand of PNEQ01021442.1, from coordinate 5,814 downwards.
TTATTTATTAGGCGTTATATTTGTGCCCAGTACAGGTTGAAGGCTTTATGTAAAAATTTTTATTGAATAATATGTACTAAATAATGAAAAATACATTCATGGTGAAACTAAAATGACACATTTAAAATTTTTTTTTAATTTAAAATTATTTAAGACGAGAAAAATTAAAGAACCTATCTGTGTACAAGGTTATATGAACATTATCCTACCATACTGTGACGCGGCGAGGAAACCAAGTTGTATTAGTATTGAAATGATTTAGTAGATGTTCATGGCACGTGAACAAGTGGTAGTATTTCAAATAAAAAGCCGCCGAAAATTTTAATGTGGTTTGTTTATTCTCCCGATGTTCAAATTCAACAAAAGCTAGATTACACCAAAGTTACCGATCGGCACATAAACTTGGAACAAAAGTAATTTACGGCCTAACTTGCGGCTACACTCTCCAGGGAGAACACACGCCCCGCCATTGTTACCCAACTCAAAACAAGGGTAAAAATATTATTAGAAATAAATTTTCAAAATTAAGTCGAAAAAGTTTCAACATCACTCCACTCCCGGTCCTTCACTGCCGCTTCGTCCTCCATCCCGAAACGCCCTTTTCGGTACTTCCCACACAAAGGCAAAATCGGCCCCTCGACAAACGTGACCTACATGCCGCGAGTCTGAGTAGTAAGACCTCCACTGACACCAACTACCGTTGGTTCTCCCTGCTAGTTCGCCTAGCGACCACCCACTGAACCAACACTTACAACTAACTAAAATAAACTAAATTAAATAATACACTAGATAACAAAGTACAAATAATCGCAATGCTAATAACGTATTGTCCAATCACATATTCGTTTCTTTAAATAACGTCCAATTCAATAAACTTAGCATAAAAATATTTAAAGGAAAGTAGTTCATTGGCTGCCGCCATCTTGTGTGCGGGAATAGCACTGTCTCTCTCACTCATTCCCGCGCAGCGGCCGAGTCGTAACGGAAAACTACTAGGTCTAAAAATAAACTGGAAGTACACCTGGCCGTTGTTTAAGCTACCCAACAATACACCCAGCTCTGAATTACAATACAATAACAGTTAAGCTGCAAATGATAATATTAAATTTAAATTAGAACACAAAGTTGCCTCAGCCTAAACAAACCAAATTAAATACATATAAAATTTACAATTTCAAACCTGATACAGATAAAATGCCAAACAATATCTCAAAATAATTCAATATATAATACCAAATTCAGTAAGTCAAACACAAGGAAATAATAAAAATAAACAGGAAACAATAAAGGCCTAAGTGGTGGGTGGACCGCCTCACAATACCAGTAACTGAAAGTTGAAACCTTAGTAATAAGGCTTGATGAATTAAATCAAAAGAAGTACTTGTTAATAATTTACAGGCTATATATAAATGTTTTCACATCTGTGCCACTCAATTAAATTATGATGTAAATTAATAATATTTTTAGGAACACAGGTTATTTTTCAAACATGAAGCATGGCATTACATATCGTCAATAATAATTTTAATAAACGTACTGTACTAGTAGCTCGGTTACCCATACAAAATAAAAACAGTTAAGGCCATTCAAGTGGGGGAAAAATACAATTTTATATTTTTATAAAATAGTGATAGTTTTATAAACATTACTCCGAAGAGTAGGCTACATTTTCATCTAACAAAAAAAGCACAGCCAGTTTTCCCAAAAGACATTAAGTCAAAATTAGCATGTTTTTCCTTCGTGCGAAAAGCAAAAACCAATAAACATTTTAAATAAATAATTCACATTGTAACTGCATGTCAAAGCTACTGATTGCTTCAAGTTACTTAAAAATCCAATACAAAATACTTATCTTTGTATTTTAAAAAATTTTGAAATTTTGCAATTTTATTTTATGCTTAGCAATTATTTTTAAATACGAAAATATTTCGTAATGGGTTTTTTTATACTTCACGCCATAAACCATGATATATAGATTAGATGGAATGTTTTAATTTCATTATTTTTATTGGTCTTCAAATTTTGTGTGAAGTAAAAATATGCAAATTTTGACTTTAAAATGTCATGAGGAAAATGGCTCAGCTAATTTTTTTTATACTAGGAAATTGTACTCTCAAGGCAGGTCTACAAAACTAACACTACTTTAAACAAATATGAAAGTATGAATTTTCCCCACATCTTAAATGAGAAAGGTAGCCTATATTTTGAAGAGCGTTATGGCAACCATTACGCAACAAATCTATTAAGAAAATTATGGGACAAAGTAAGAACTTCCGTTGTTTAAATCACACTTAATCATAACTGTAAAAACAGTTTCTTAGAAAAAACATCCTCTCATTATCTACCAACTTTACTTCTACCAATATATCTTTAAATTCACCACAAGATTATCTTTGTTTGGAAATTAAACCCATATTTACACTGATGTGAAAATACATCATTTTTGATAGCAAGGATTTTCCTAACTGCGAGTGCTTTCCCAAAAGTACGCGCAAACTGCAAACTATCACAAATACAGTTCTGAGCTACTGAAAGTTGTAGGGCCTACTACTTATTTATTTATTTTGTGTATGAGCTAAACAAAATTACGGTAATAAAAAAATGTGAAAGTGGTAAGGAAAAGTTGAATATCTAATTGCAATAAATTTGGGTATCCGAGCAGCTACTGCCAGGTACAGGATACAGAAATCGTAATTCAGGTACAAGTAGGCTACCCAAATTCAGATACAGTTGGCAACAAGGAATTTCACAAACTAAATGTAAGTTGCTGTCAAGTGTATGTAAACATACATACAGTATTATGTCCAATGACATCATACAGTCATACATAAACACATAGTGGCACTCATTTTCACCGAGGTAACACGAATGCTATTTTATTTTTACGTTTTTTCTCGAGTTATAGCCACACAAATAATAAAAGTGTAGTACTGATAGTCGTTAAACTAAGCAGTGTTTTAAATTAAATTACTATGAAAAAATAGGTAACATCCCCATTCTGAGCTGTCTCAAAATACTGCATCTACGTAATCTTTTAAACTATACAGTGATTGTTTTAGGCCTTTTTTTGTATATTAACATATCTGTAATAAGTTAAACAGTTTCATATACAACAGAACAAGCATGACAAGCTGTAACACAATAACGTGCCAGATACATGAGCTCCACCTCACAAGCTTGCAGCCCCATACTGTAGTTTGAACGAGGGCTCAGTGCTAAAATCAAGTAGCCTATTTCTCAATGAATACAGTATTGTCAAACAAAAATGTGAGTGAAAGATTTTTAATTTCATCCTTTCTACTAAAAAAATGGTAACAATTAATAGTTCAGGTGGATCATACCTGTTTTTTTCCTTTCGGAAGGCCTAGAATAACAGGTTGAGTAAGTGGACCGGATGTGTGAGCCGTTCTGTAGCATGGTACAGAAAGTAGTTTTTCTTGTGTAACTATTAAAAATGTTTCCAACTTGTGTAACTATTAAAAATGTTTCCAATGTGTTTATCTATGAAAAGAAGGCACACTTCAAACCTTGTCCTTATGTTTTTTATGCTGTCTGCTTAAAAAAGTAACTCCCAAGCTCCTCAAAAGTGCTAGAAATTGCTTTTTCATGCTGCTGTAGCTGAGAAAATATTGATAATAATTATAAAACTAAGACATAGAAACCTGCATTGGACATTACCACAAACCACAAACTTTCCACAAATAAAACAACAGGGTCATCGCTTGAAGTCTAGTTGAAAAACATATTCTGTGAAAACACTGCCCGCTAGTTTAGTCCTTCGCGCCTAGAGGCGATGAGGTGTTAGACGTACGTTCAACTTATCGACTTCCCCGTTTCCATGCCCCAAACATAAAGAGACAGCTACCGTCCACTAACTCTTAATGACAGAACACATCACGTGAAAACAAATTTACTATAACTTATTTAACAATTGTACGCACTGCAAACCAATATTTCTGAACACTGTACATCATATGTCCGTCATCTAACCATGGCCTTTGCCTTCTGCCTTCTCAGCGGGTCAACGACCTCCGCCCCCAGGGAGGTCTGGTTAGCACCAACTGACATTCAGGTACTTACCCAACACAAACCTCAGCCACAGGTGCACAAACTGCTCATGATGCAAATGCAGTTTGGGTAATGCTGTACATTACTGCCACATCACTGTAATTACTTTTTGTTTGAAGATGTTTTCTTTAAGAACTAAGGTAATTTAGTTCCATTTTAAACTCCGTGCCTGTATGCTTCGTAATCTGAGACCTTAAGGCCATGATCCTCTATTTATGTCAAACAATTGCAAATAATGTGAACATTTTTTAACCAAAAGCTTTGAAAAAAATTTGGGACTGTGTACAGTCATACAATACAATTTCACCAGAGCATTTTTTTTAAATAATGTACCATTTGCTAGAAAAAAATTATATTTTGCTTCATTTTGACAACAAAATATGTGATATTTAATGGGAAAAATCCTAAAATTCCATTTGATGCACTGCAGCAGCAAAATTCAAATACAAACAATGATATAAAGTGTTAAAACTGTAAGAATGAATTTTTGATGTATGTATTGGTCTGGGTTTAAAAACAATTTTTCAAAACCTCTGCAAAACTAAAGAGCGAAGTCTTAAGCCTGTGTGGTACATAACTCAGCGCTACAAGTATCAGTTTAAAACCGAAGATTTCCCAAAGCCAATGTGAAAAATCAAAAAAAGAATGCTAGACAATATGTTTTTCTAACTTTCTGAGCAAAAAATTTTCTTAAGTAATGTAATGTCTTTCTGAATAACAATCTGTGATGCCAAATTGTGAACGTTTAACTGCGGCGGAAGAGATCATGCGTAACAAATGCATCATTCTGGGTAAATGTTTGCTCATAAAGTTGGCAAATATCATTATCTAAATTTGAGCTTTCGTAGTTTTTACTTACAATGTTTCAAAAACACGTAGATTTTAATTAATGGTTTTGCAGTTTATTTATCTATCACACAATCTTAACACAGAGATATTGAGACGTAATGAGGACGATATAAATTACCTCTAGAGCAGACAGGCTTCAAAAGTAGAGGATACTGAGTAATCCTGAGATAACCTGCCAATCACAGCAACTTACATGACATTTCCTATTGCTAGCATGTCGCCTGACCACTAAACAGTTATGGTTTCCCAATTATTCATCTAGTACAAAGAATCTTATTCTTATTTAACAAACATAATTAGCTCCACAGATCTCTGGATGATTAGCGCTGTAAACACTGTCAATAAGCAATAAATGTAAATAAAACTAACCTATCAAAGACCTCTACGTGTGACTCTATTAAAGGTTTTCTGTACTCACCCAGTTGGTGAGTCCTTACGTAACTCCTTCTGTACTAATTTTATTCCACTATACCTCATAAAGCTTTTCTTGTCTTTGGAAGCTGCAAACAAACACAATTAATGAGCAACATGGTAACATAGTTAGCAATACACTACTGTACTTCACATACAGTAGAACATTCATGCTTTATTTTCCTGCCTATAACACTTCAACATCTTTTACTTTCCACATACGGTATAACATTTCTGTTTACAGTTACCGTAGCTAAGTTTTCCTACTGTAAGGTACTTGGCCTACTCACCCTGTTTATTTTTCCAAATTTCTTGCTGTACGACTTTGTAGTTCTTCTGGCTTAAACATAACGTAAGGACTTAAGACTTAAGGAAACCTAAGAGTATAATTTATTGGTGTAACCGGCGTCAACATAGGCCTAATAGAATCCCGGGGAGTTTCGTGAGCACTAGCTATAAGAAAGATGTAGAGTGTGGAGACCCGGC
>PNEQ01021441.1:0-15711 GCA_003012365.1 Medauroidea extradentata | reverse complement strand
TTACATTGATCTTTCTAACAGACGGCTTGGCCGGTGACGTCACAAGATGAGCATTGCGCCAAAGATCAGCTGTTTCTGTACAAACATTCGTCAAAATGCCATATGAATAGTATTACTTGAACTGGTTAACATTGTGTAAATAGTAAAAAATGCATGTACGGTACTTGCAATAGCGATTATAGGTATCGTTAATATAAATATATGATGGATATTATTTATTTTTATTCCGATTATCCTTGTAAAGAGTCTAGTCACTCGTGGTCGCTATTTATAACTTTGAGCCGAGGATAGATCACAGCCCCAGACGATGCCGACATCCACACATTTGAGGGCTACATCACATTAAACGAACATGAGCTTGATATAATCCTTTTTAAAGAGCACTATGTAAATTGCACTTTAATATTACAGACAATGTTATATAAGTGTAAATATTGTTTGTTTGGGAATTAAAGCAAACTCGTTGTTAGCCTTTGATTAATTGATATTGGGCGGGTCTAGGGTGTAGTGTTTTGCAGCTAAATGCTGTTTTTTTTTATAAAACTGTATTTTATGTCTGCACGATACTGTTAGTTCACATGAAACCGAAGTAGCATCTATAACCAGTACCTAATAAGCATAAAGTAGGCCTACAAAATAATATGTAGCACTCACAATTTCCCTACTGTTCGGTGGCAAATTCAGACCTTTATCCCTTTGAACTTCTTTCCAAACCAGTTAGTTAGCAACCTCGACTTCCCGATCCACCCTCACAGTTTACTGCCCTGTACAACCTAACCAGTCTTTCCACTCTCATCCTGTCACTTAACGACCTCCATCCAATTTCCTTTATCACTGGTGTTCTATAATTACTTTCCTTCTTACCCTCCTGCCCAGGCTGCCTTTTCCACTTGGTCACCCTTCAACCTTCTCGCAGCCCTCCTCTGCACCTTATCTGGCTTCTGCACCTAACTACCACATATGTTTGTGTACCATACATTTGAATTCTAGGGTAACTTTTTGTAAAGACTACTTTCACCTGATATAGAGTGTTCAACTACTTTAGGCCATGCTTATCTAGAATGATATGGTCAAAACGTTTTGTGCCAAACCGATATTAAAAATTACAACTTTCAGTAGCAACACAAAAAAAAATAGTTTTAGCACAATAGGACTAAAGGACCACATTTACTACCAATGGTATTAACATTGAATTTGTATCATTTTTCACTGAGGGGCACAGTTTGCCAGTATTCATTTAGTAACAGTATATTATTAAGTGATATGAGGATGCTAAAATGTTTGGGCCTAGGCTAAGTATTTACATGATCTTTGAAAGAGCTGTGCAATGGGAGTGCATGACTAGATTCAGTTTCTTGGACATACTCCATTGCAAATTGAATGACTGTCAAAGAAAACTAAATGAATAAAAGAAAACCATAAAATAAGCAGATTATGCTTTAGTCAGCAAGATACATACAGAACATGAAATTCCAAAATGGAATCGGGTCAAATAAAAACAAGGAACAAACAGATAATAAATGAAAAAATATCAAATTAGTGCAATATGCTAAATATACGAATTTACTTCAGTAACTATTTTTAGCGCCTAAATTTGTCGTAGAGTGGTGTTTAATCTGTGTGTGTTATTGTGCATAAACTATTTTTATTCTTATTCGTAATAATTTGTGTATTGTTAACGATTTCCAAGATGTGTACATCACTTTACCACTATATAATGTAATGCATGTGTATTTATTGTAGGCAGCTATTTGTGTCAGTTATATTTAACTGAAATTAATTGTAAATAGTACATTTCAGCTATTTATTTCGGTTATTGTACATGTATTTACCCTACTATTTCTGTGTTCTTCATAGTTCTCCCCACTATCAAGTTTTTATAAAGTAGGCTTTTTCGGTAGTCGTGCATGTTTTTTCTTGTTATATTTACGTAAAATCAATCGTAATTAGGGTATTTAATGTAGTAAATATCATGCTTTTACGTATTTTTACCCCACAATTACCCTTATTTTCATAACCCTCCCCACTATCGAATTGGTAGAAAGTAAGCATAATCATTAATCGTGACTACTAATTTCTGTTATTATTCAACGTAATTAATCGTAATTAGTACATTTCTGCAGTTTTATGTTAATTTTCTCATGAGTAGTTACTCTTAATTTTGACACAATTTTGGATATTTCATCGCAGATGGTCCCAAGAAATCGAATATTCGTGGTTCGTTCAAAAGTCGCTCCAGTTCTCGAGGACGATGTAGAGGTGCTTATCAGAACCATAGCAAAGCACATATTAGTGAAGAGTACCGAGACATAGTGTTTGTTGCTTCATTTGAGTCTGAAACTGAAACCATGGTACTTTCCAGTGATTCATCCTCTGGTGTGACATTTGTATTGGAGTGTGGGGCTAGCGATCATCTAGTGAAATCTGATCTAGTTGAACACATGGTAAACGTTGAAGAATTAAAGCATCCTGTTGACGTCAAAATTGCTAATGGTGACGTTTTTTGGTCCACCCAAAAAGGTACGTTGAAGTTGTATTCCAGATGTTAAATTATTACTCTAGAAGCACTAGTAGTTCCAGGACTGTATCGTAATCTCTTGTCAGTTAACAAAATCAATAAAAGGGCTCTGAACATTCTGTTTTCGGGGAACAAAGCTACAATTTTGAAAGGAACTTAAGCCTGTGTTGAGTGTAACCTTGTTGGTAAATTGTATGTTGCCAAATTCTCTCTGGACGGTGAAGTACAGTGCAATCTAACTCACGAGGACAATTTGTAGCTTAAGAGGTTAAGACATGTAAATCGCTTCAGTTTAAAAGCAATATGAAGTTGTCGGTATAGGAAGAATTCTGCGGGCCGTGTCATCAAGGTAAAGCCACATGCTTACCGTTCAAGAAAGTGGAACTGCCTAAGTCAACTAAACTAGGCTAGTTCATTCACAGCGATGTTGCAGCGCTAATAACTCCTACAAATATAAATGGGGGAAATTACTTTCAAGTGAATGTTAATGATTACTCGCATTTTTGCAGTGTTTACTTGCTGACAACAAAGGATGAAGCTGCTGGAAACTTGATGGATTTCGTATGGGGCAAGATAGAAGTGTTTAACAACGACCGAAAAGCATTAGATTCGTATGTAGAGAGGTTCGAATTGCTTTATTTAGGCAATTCACTTCCAGAAGAAAAGAAATTGTGCACCTTATTGACATCGGTCGGGACAGAGACATACAGCCTACTTAGAAATTTGTGTGTTCCCAAGAAACCAGCAAAGATTATGTACAATGATGTCATAACTATGATTCGTAATCACATGCAACCAGAACCGAATTCCAGTGCCGAGCGATTCAAGTTTCATAAGTGGATGCAGCAACCTAATGAATCCATTTTAGAGTTTATGAGTGTTTTAAAAGTGTTGAGTGTACATTGTGATTTTGGTGACACCTTGCTGGAGAGATTGCGGGATAAATTAGTAAGAAGTGTTAGTTACAATCGCATTCATCAAAAACTACTCGCAGAAGAAAAGCTTACGTACAAGTGTGCATTGAAATTGGCTAAAAGCATCGAGAGCGTGCTGCAATGTTCGCGCAAAATTCATCCACCACAGCGGAGAAGTTGTCGTCTTCGGGGACACATCGTTTGCAGGAGTCCAACAATCAGTTTGTTGCCTTGTCAGCAACGAGGGTCCAAAAAGGTGGCGTGTTTTTGCTGCAGAAAAGGAAATCATGTCAGTTCAGAGTTTAGATATCGCAATTTTACATGTCGTCGTTGTAACAAACGTGGTCATTTACTGGCAGTTTGTTGACGTGAGTGTTGGTCGTGATTAAGTGTTGTTTGCACGGTGCACCAGCCCGTTAAGAGAGAACGGGCACTCATGAGAGGAGAGACTCTAGGTTTCAGGGCCACGTGGCCGACGGCCGTGGCGTTGCAGAATACTCCCCACTCTACGTCGCTAAGTTACTTACGCAGGGGAATCTTATGGCGTTCCCCTCGCCTGTAGCACTAAAGTAGAAAAGTACACACATAAACACACTGTAGGTATAGCACTGGAATGCAGGTTGAAGGGTCCCGCGCCCTTATGGCCGTGAAGCGGCAAGTAAAAAATATGCACATGTAACTGGAAAAACGTATTTATTGGTAAAGCACCATGCTCCAATCATACAACACTGGTGGCGCAAATAGCGGACCCGGCCCTAAGCCCGACTGGTGGACGATGCTGTTACATGAAAATTCACTACACGAGTGAAAAAGATAATTTAAGTAATGCCCCTGGGCGACGAGTTGCATGGGTGAACGGTGCACCTCAGGGCCAGCAAAGTTAAAAGAAAATGTTCCAGACGAAAAGAATGACTGTTGGTACGCTACTGACGATGCAAAGTTGTGAAGGGCCCGGAGTGACTAGCACGTCGACCGTCCCGGTCTGCAGCGTAATGCAAACTGGCGAGTCCTTCCTGCGTGCATGACGTTGTGCCGCCAAAGCGCGGGAAGCACTCGATGAAAACACAAAATCACTAAATTAAACAGGGGCAAAGGCCCAAAACACTCATAATAGCACAGCTTGAGGGTTAGAGTTCCAAATTTGAATAACGGGATAGTTTATAGAGAGTTTACGTAATTTATAGTTACGTGAAATTTTGAACCATACAACATTTAAAAACATAGACACTGAATTTGGATGTTATTTGAATAGAAATAATTATAACACAACACTGGCAATTACAGAACAAATAAAACATGAAACTGTTTGGGGGAGAACGGGTGTAGATATTTGGGCGGCAAGTTGATGCGTGGGCGAGTCCAAGTTGTTGCGAGGCGCAGGGGTGTTTTACTGGTATTAAGGTTAAATACGAAAAAGTTGAGAGGGTGCACAGTACACATGCAACACACTTACCCCTGGCCTTTCTATATTATTGCCTGTTAAATGGCATAACTCCCATTGACGGGAAAAGCACGGAAGGGCTTTTACACAGTGTTCAACTTTGACGTTAAATTACGTCGCTTCTCGTCAAGGGGGCACATCCCTACCATTTTCTGGCAGTTCTATGGGACCGACGCACACGCTGGTGGCACCCGGCGTCGCGGGGGCGGCGTCTGGATGCCGCTACCTCGTGTGCCCATGTGTCCGGGTGCGTTCCCATATGCTGTGGCTGTACAGGCGCTCGGCCTGTTCCGTAATGGTGGCTTGATGCGCACGACGGGCTCAGAGAGAGGGAGTTGCGGAACGACCCGCGTCAAACGCCCCCCTCCTGGGAGCCCGTCTGTGCATCAAAACGCCGCCGCCATTCCTACAGCAGGAGGGACTCCGGGGGCCGGCTGGCCACGTGGAAGGAGGAGCAGCCGGGGTGCATTCCGCAGCCCATATGTCTTGACCGGCGGGAAGGCAGTAGGCCTTCCCTGCCCTGTATGTGGTCCCCAGGGTCCAGGTCACCCTGGTCGGGCTGCAGAGGTGACCGCGAAGCTGGGTCCTGGATGGCCATGGTGGGGAGGGGTGACGAGGGCGCCCTGTCCCCCCCTCGAGCGGTGCTGGTGTCGGATCGACCTCCGTGTCGTACTGTGTTATCTCCTGCGGACGGCCGGAGGGTGCCTGGCTGTGGTCTCCGGCCAGCAGCAGCTGGACGTAGGTGTCGCCGGTCCCTCCTCTGGCTCTGTCTTGAACAGGCGGTCCCGTCACATACTTCCCGGGCATGGCGCCTCGGGGGCGGAGTTGGTCCGCGTCGGCAGGTGACGTCTTGACGCCAGGTGCCGAGACGCGTACGACTCCGTCGGTGGGCTCGTGGAGCCTCGCAGGAACTCTTGGGCTGTTACGTTGTTCAGGTGAGTGCATCCGCTTCCAGTCACTAGTGTCGACTGCCCCTCCGCGCCGTCCGCCTTCTACTGCAGTAGTCCGCGGTGTCCGGCTCGCGAAGAGGCACCTTACGCACCCAATGAGGGGGCAGTCTCCTGCATGCGGGGTGGTAGGTGGCGCCCTGTCTGGCGGGTCTGTCTTGGGGGCGTGGTGCCCGTAGGGTGTTCCACCTCCGCCGCCATAAGCAGCTCGCAGAGCATCTCTATGTACTTTGTTTACTCGGCCGTTGTGGCGCCTAACGAGGAAGGTGGTCCTGCCGCACGCTCGTACAACCTGGCGAGGTCCGCTCCACTTGGCGGCGAAACCTGTGCAGTAGTTCTTTTTTCCTGCCGAGAGAGGGTGCGCTCGGACGTACACCCGCTGTCCGGGCTGGAGCTGTTCGGGGGGGGGGGTGTCTCATGGTCTTGAGCCACTGTTGCACGTAGCGCTCTTGGTTAGCCCTCATCACAGCGTGTCGCTCCTGTCGCCTCTCCGTCCTTACTTCAGGGCTTCCAGGTTCCTCCTCGCTGATGGCGGCGCACTGATACTCGTCTGGGAGTCTGAGATTGCACCCCAGTAGTGCCGTTTCTGGTGATTGTCCGGTGGCCGCGTTCACCCGGCACCTAAGTGTGAATAGGGCTGCGGGCAGGTGTTCGGCCCAGGTCTCGTGACTTTTCCCCACACTGTGTCGGAGCTGCGTCTTCAGATCCTGATTCCGACGCTCCATGGGGTTGGCCCTCGGGTGGTACACTGGTGTGGTGTGGTGGTAGATGCCCCACTTCCCACATGTGTCTCTCCATTTTCCCCCAGTGAATTGTGACCCGTTGTCCGTAAGCAGGACCTTCGGGTAGACCCATCTTGCATAAAACTCCGTGTCAAGTGTTCGCACTAGGTTCTTAACACGTGTGCTGGGAACAGCGTAGGCTTCCGTCCACCTCGAAAACATATCCGTCACCACTAAAATGAAGCTCTTGCCGTTCGTGGAACGAGGGTATGGGCCCATGATGTCTAGGGCGACAGTTTCGAAGGGGCGCTCTGGCAGAGGTGGCTACTACGGTAGCTCGCCGTCGGTTCTTCGCGACTTGTACTTGTTGCGTGTCTCGCAGCTTCTGACATACCGTTGCACCGCCCGGGTCACCCCTGGCCAGTAGAACAGGCGGCTTACATTGCGGGCGGTCTGGCACGCGCCCGGATGTCCGGCGAAGTGTCCTTCGTGGGCGTGACATAGCACAATCCCGCGTTCTCCCTCGGGCACAAACAGTTTCCAAGGTCCCTCCCGAAGGGGGGGGGGGCGTCTCTACCTGTTCGTCTACTACATGCCACTGGTGTACCAACTCGTTCGTGCATTCCTGGCGCTTGTGCTGACATGTGGGACAGTCTCGCTGCGCCGCTACAACCGCCTCGTAAAGGTTGTTGACATTGGCCTCTTGCGGTTCTGCTATCAGTTGATATAGCTGGGGGTCCGCTGACTGCGGCTCGGGTGGCAGGATATCGTCACACGTTGTCAACAAGCAATATGTCACGGACCCAGTGCAAACATAGTGGACTGTGTAGTGTGCGGAGAGGGCGCACGTCATCGTTGCATCACAACAGAAGAATGGCTGGATGTAAACAAACATTGTTTTCGTTGTTTACATTGCATCACCAAGGTCACGCACCAAAACCCGCGACACACCGAGGCACTCAGGGTAAATAACTTGCCTGGTACAGCAGCGTACTCGACGCCATTACTACAAATCACCACGTGGCCCATCGAAACTCCACTAGACCAAGCCACAACAACAACGGCGCCAGCTGTCGCGCGGCCGATGACGTTGTCGGCATGGTTCCAAGCACTGCCACACTTCAGCGGACGCCAACAAGAAGATTCGCATGCCTTTATTGACGATTGCACCCGGCATCTACAACTTTATGGTGTTGAAGAGGAAGAATGGACACATTGCATCGCCTATCAGATGACGGGCGAAGCACAACAATGATGGAAGACAGTCACATACTACGGTATCCAGTGGCCGGACTTCTTACGTGCCTTCAACTACCGGTTCGCTAGCACATATGCATCACTTCAAGCACGCAGCCGTGCCGTCCTAGACATACAGGGAGAGCACGAGACACTGGCAGCATTCGCAACGCTTAAGATCAACATCGTACGTCAATTCAACCCGCAAATGGATGCGACCGACGTCCTCGAGGTAGTAACGTCAACCGCACGACCGGAATTCCGTGGCGCACTAGCTCCACTCATCCACTCCTCTCTGGAGGACTTCATGCGGTCGATCGTCGTGTTAGACCTCATACCTCGACCCGACGAAGTACAGCGACGAGAGGCCGACCGCAATGCACCGCGGAAGTTAGGCCAAGCAGCTGCCAGCAGAAATCAACAACCGCCCTCAAATGTCAACAGCACGTCACACCGGACAGCACTAAGTGAGCAAGGCCGACCCGCACCTGACGGCCGACTACCATTACAGCCAAGGCCACAGCAGCAGGTACTTGCACCGCTACCTCCCCACCCATGCAGAAATATCCCAGGCAACCAGATGCATTGGCACAGCCAATGTCCAAATCGTACGCCATACCCACCTCCTAATAACACCCACGGACGTGTGGCGGGAAACTAGCGAGCGGGGGAGTGCCACCGGACGTGACCTGCACCCGCGTCAAAACGTCAATACCAGCGCGGACAGTACAACACGCCATCCTGCAGCAGATCCAACAGAACAACCACAGGGTGCTACGTATTCCTGTGCCCCTCAACAAGGCGTGTTACGCACTCATTGATACCGCTGCATCGCACAACTTCGTAAGTCAAGGTTTTGTTGACGTATGCCAAATGACATCCGTCAATCGCACCTTTCAACTAGCAACATGGGAACAGGTAGGGGAGGCCATGGGACAAGCATCGATTACCGTCGCCATCAGAGACGTCATAACCACCACGACGGTGCTAGTAACCACTGACCTACGGGAGGACGTCATTCTCGGCGTACCTTGGCTGACGGAGCAAAACACGATCGTCGAACCCGCAGCACAGCGGATTCATTTCGGCACAACAGAACGGCGAACAGTGTACAACTTGGAGCGGTGTCAGAACGGACGCACGATTGAGGTGTCATTAGACGACCTTGACCATACGATACCACCAGAACACCGCGACACCGTCCAGCGCATCCTGAACGAACGTCGAGACGTCTTTTCCGACGCCGATCCACTGCAACGTACTACTGTCGCCGAACACGCCATTCCACTCATTCATGATCGGCCCATCTACACACCACCTCGTAGTTATCAGCCACAATATAGCCAAGTCATCAAGGAGCAGATCACCGACATGCTAAAGTAGGGCGTCATCGAGCCTACCCACAGGCATTACAATTCCGCCATCACATTAGCGCCAAAGAAGGACGGAACTTGGAGGTTTTGCGTCGACTTCAGACCAATCATCCTGGCCACGAAGTCATCTCCACCGCCGTACGTCAACATGCGCGGCGCACTCAGCACCCTGGGGCGCGCTAAGATCCTCACTTCACTAGAACTTCGGAGTGGTTACTGGCAAGTACCCTCAAACCGGAGGACCACCCAAAGAGGCCCGGAGCAAGCTAGCACGATGGTCGATGCTCCTGCAATCGTACGACTTTGAGGTACAGCACGTCCCCGGATCTGAGAACCCGCTCGCCGACGAGTTGTCCAGGTCACCCGGCAACACCATCGCCATCGCCATCGACGACGACGAATGGGACACGTTGTTACCACCCCGGACAACTTTAGCACTCACGACGAAGCGACCAGCAGCACAATGTCACGTCATAGCAACAGCTGACAAAGAGGGACACAGTTTGCCGCAACTGCTGGAGACCGTCTACAACGCGCAAAGGGAGTGCAACGACGTACAACGCCGACTAGGTCTGCGCGTCGACGAGGAAGGCGAGGTCGAGAGGAATGACAACGGCCACCTTTTGACACGCGCCAGGACACCTGGGGCATTGTGGCGAGTCCACGTACCAACTGCAGCATGATTCGCCGTACTCATGCACGCTCACGCAAGCGAGTTCCCGGGTCATCCAGGTGCCGCACAGACATGTCTCAACGTACGCTCCCACTTCTACTGGCCAGGTATGACACGCGATGTACGCCGATACATCAGAGAATGTGTGCAGTGCAACCTATTCAAGAGCCGACGCACTGACGGCACCCAACAACAGCAACCACGAGTGCCGACGGAGCCATTCGAGATGGTGTCCTTGGAACTCATGGGGCCTTACCCCAGGACAAAGAGCGGCAAGAGATTCATCCTAGTCGTCACAGACAACATCTCCAGGTGGACGGAAGCCTATCCAGTGTCCAGTTCTCATGCACACATCCTGATACGTACCCTAGAAACGGAGTTCTTCCCCCGATGGGGCTACCCTCAAAAGTTGCTGATGGACAATGCAACACAGTTCACCGGCTGGAAGTGGAGGGACGCCTGCTCTAAGTGGGGCATGGTACCACATACTACCGCCGTCTACCACCCACGTGCGAACCCCTCAGAACGTCGCAATCAAGATCTCAAGATACAACTCCGCCTACGAGTTGGCAACAATCACGCAGCATGGGCAGAAGAGTTACCGGCATCTTTATTCACTATACGCCACCGAGTCAACTTAGCCACAGGTCAATCACCAGCTCAAATTCTACAAGGACGAGAACTACCACTACCTGGTGAGCATACCTACCCTCACCCAGATGTTGACGAAGCTCCGGAGAGTAATGACGCACGCCGCCGACATCGAGAAAACCTTCTCCAGGACGTCCGCGCCAACCAGGCGACATACGCGCGGAAGTGGATGCCAACTACTTCGCGACCGCCACATCACCTCCATGTCGGACAACCAGTGTACATCCGGGCTCACGCCCTGTCGAAAGCTACGAAGAACTTCTGCGCTGGTTTCGCGCCACGCGTGAGCGGACCACACCTCATCATCGGCCGATGTGGGCTGACCACCTACCTCGTAAAGGTCAGTCGACGCCGCAGCATTCCCGTCCACAGGGACGACATACGCCTCGCCGTCGAACCACCGGATGGCGCACGGAACCACAGCGGCGACAAACCCGCCACACCACCGCACACGAACTCTGACGTAACCACAACAGAATCTGAGATGGGGAGCGCACTTCAACGCCTCCTTCAACCCGCCTCGCCCAATGGCACCACGCCCCACAGGACAGTGGCGAGAAGTAGCGCCGACGAAGCGTCCACCCACACTACCCTCAGCACACCAGCACGCACTGCACCCCAGGTCAGCACACCCCGCAGCCCGACACCACCCGTCGTGGCACCCATTACGCCGTCAAGCGTCATAACGCAATCCGTTGAGGAGCCCATCCCGGGCACGCCGATGGACATACTTGAGGCACAGGCCAAAGCCCAAGAGGAAGTCCAAATCGACGACACAATGCGCACCTCACGTGAGTCATCAGCAGCACTGTCAGCGACCGAACATGGTGACGAAGTGTCCGGTCACACAAGCCACACTTAATGGGGAGCACAACGCCCTACAAGCTTGCGCCGCAACCCCCCCTGCTTGTGACGTCTGCAGCGTCGTCGCCCACCGACCATTTCAGACAGCAGCAGCGATGACGACTCAAGTCAGGAGAGTGAGTCTTCACCTCCCCGACGTTCACGACGCCTACGCCGTCCAGGCCGAACGACCTGCACACTCTGCAGCGAACACCCGCCTACCAGAGAAGCTGCCGATGCCCCACCCCATCTTCAGGGTCACGCACCCACGGGGCGCCCGCAAGATCGCAGCCCGCACTTCCAGAGCCGTTACAATCTACGCACCCATCAGGAACGCCAGGCTCCAGCCACCTGCTGCGCATGACACAACAGCACAGCAGGTCCAACGACAGGATCACCAGGTCTCCGCCGAGATCCAAATGGTCTCCCAGGAGGGGGGGCATTTGACGCCAACCACCCTAGCCCGTTTGTCCCTATAACGCCACCATCACCATCAACAGTGCCCCCACGCACCCTACGTCAGCTGTGCACCCGACGATGTGTGCATGGATCATCAGCCAGGTAGGAACGGGAACACAACATCCGCATATCGTATCACGCCCACCCATGTGGCAAAAGTTACCAAGAGGTAACTCATTAACGACATGACGAATGAACAAACTAATTAGCACAAAAATTACAAGACATGCGTAGTATCACCTGCCATCGGTCGTTTAGTCGAACTCTCTCTCCTCACGGAGAAATTAGCCATGTAAGTGACACGTAGGTTTTAGTCTGTAACTTGTCAGTGTAGCACACCAGCGTAATGATAAACATTCCAAACATCTCAGTTTTAATGACCCAACAGGGAATTGAAGTGGGGACGGTCAACGGGAAGGGACTTAAGAGATCTCCCATAGTAACGTGGTTATTTTCAGCATATTCGCGCCAAAAAGACGTATAAGGCAGTACTTTAATTTTTGTTGTCAGGTTTTTATGTTTTGAAAAGAGTTTGTGAAAGGGTTTTCTAGGGTGTGTTCTGTCGGCACATCAAAAACAATTAAGTACCGACAAACGCAAGTGCTGTGTAATTGTTTCATTAATATCTTTACTACCAACTTTATCATCCACGAGTGTCTAAAATGTTCATCTATTCCCTGTGTTTCATCGTAGTAAAATTTTATTAATTATTTCCATCAGTGTTGTGTATGTACTTTCATCTAAAACAATCTCAAGCTATTTTTAACTTTTTATTTGGCGAGTGGCGCGCACGAGGGAGATCGCCACGTGCTCGCCTTATTGCAATTCAGTCTCGGTTCTGAGCTCGGTCGGGGCGCACGCGTGTCGCGTGCTCTGAGGTCTTTAGGGTTGTCTTTTTGTTTTTTAGCTGCAATAGACTCATTTAATACCGGAACCATTTGCTATTCCCCTTAGAGCCGTGCAGCCCTGGATCCCAACGTAAATTTAACACGTAATGTAATATTTTCCACTTTAATAAGTTGTGTGTAGTGAATAAGGTAAAGTTAACCTAGTTAAGTGTATCCTGTGTGTGCCCGCCAGGGAACATCAATGTGTATGGGGCAATCTGCGGTGCACATGTGCAACATAAATCGTGTTACGTAAGTAAATAAGAAATTGAGCCTGGGTCTCGACCACATTCTTGTGAAAGTGTTTACCTCACTAGGCCTTTAAGAGGGATCTATGTTGAGCGTCTAACCTGGCTCTGACAAGGTTAGGATTCCATGCACACACACACCAAGTGAGTAACCCTGTGTCTTGACATGTACGCCTACGTTACTGTGCCCCAAGGCTGACGGCCGAACGACCCCCTCTCATGCTCTCCGCCCGGTAAATCCCGGGGAACTGGCGCCCATGGCAACACCACTCACCAATATCACACTGCAACGCGTCAACATAATATAGTTGTTTATATTATAACACAGTAATTTTAAAACACATCAGAAAATTTAAATTACATACTACAAAAATAAATTGCTTACATGAGAACTACAAAATTTTATGTCCTGTGAACTCACTAAAATTTTATTTATTTATTGACTTATTTTTCAAATGGCGAAGTGAAGGCTTGTAGTCTTCTCTTACACTTTACTATAATTCAGCACTGTGATGAAAATTCTACAGTAATGATAATATAGAATAAAACTAGTACACAACATACCCTACGAATCATATACCAGAACAACCAATAAATTAAAACAAATTGAGAAGTTATTCTTCTGGTAAGTCATTCCAGGACAAAGGTAATAGGCAATATGAAAATTTAGGTGCTTTCAATATTAGTTGTGAAAATCTTTGTAACTAAATCTCTCACCTAGCAATGCAAACATACCTTGACAAAACTTCAATCTATTTTTTTTTCTTTCTCAGGTTCGCAATATTTAGTAAAACAGTGAAATATATATATATATATATATATATATATACATACTTAGGTTCGAAAATTTAGTATTAATATTTTGAGTTCCTCGGCTAGCAAAGTTCAGTCGGATAAGAGTAATTGACTCTGAACTCATACCGCTGGGATGGAAGATTGAGACAAAAAGTTTTACAGTCAATTGAAAGTTCAATTTATAGGTGCATCTTACAATATGGACTCCCATGATGTCTTGAGGCTCACTAAAAGAATCTAATTATATATAAAAAAATTACAACATTAAGCCTCTTCTTAAGATGGCTATGAATTTCACTTTCGTTTTGCCTAACACCCTCCCTGTGGTGTTCTATCATTATGTTGACGGCAGATGCAATCTGGACAACGTTGGGATCTGCCGTAGGTACTTCCATCATGAGAGTCAAGGGAGCATGAGAGACTTAGCATTCCTTGTGCTAACTTAAAAGGCACAGCACAGGCCTAGAGTTGACAAACCTCTATGTGCTTGGAGAAAAACATTGAGACTTCACATAACTGTACTGAAATCAGCTGATATCATTGTAACAAATTTTACATGAAAATAAATTAGCAGAATATAAATAAGATAAAAAAGAGATTTCATAATCATATCATACATATGACGCGGACCAAGCCGCATGCCTTCGGAACAGCCCGTCGTGCGCACCATGCGTGCAGGAACACACCTGGATACCAGTACTGCGGGCGCATATGGGAAAGCGCCCGGCAGCGTGGTCTCAAGAGGCCACGGCGTCCCGACGCCGCCCCCGCAGTCAAACACAATGTCCAGCCATAAAACAAACCCTCTTGACCTCCGGAAATTGCTGGGAATACGTCCCATCAAGCCTAAAAGCCACAAACACGCTGTGAACCACGACGTGTCAGTGCTCGTGTTCTGTGTGAGTGAGGGAAAAGGAGACACGGGTGTAGTGTGATAAAGAGACGTCCTAGGCCAGGGGTAACCTTGTTCCCTAAAATTAAGCCCCCGGGAAAGACTTGTCAGGTCTAACCTCAAACTCGGGTAGAAACACCCCTACGCCTAACGTAATATTGGACTCGTCCAACCGGCAACCTCTGCCGTGTAAATTCTTTAAAACTTCTAATTGTTAAAATACTTTTCTTTATAATAACATTGCTCTCTAGATTTTTCATTTAACAATATTAAAATAATTCTCTGTTATTAATGTAATTTAAATGCACGTAATGTAAAATATTGTCAGACATAAAATTTTCAAAACATAAAAGTGAACATTCCAAACAGCCTTTTGGACATTAATCATCAAGCCTAAATTTTATACAAATTTTCGAAGTGCTTTGTTTATATGTTGTAAGTGTTTTATGTGTGAACGAAGTTTTGGCGCGCTCAGCAGCAAGGTCGCCCTGAGCCCGCCAAGGCTTCGGCAGTTGACTACTGGTGGCGTGTAGAGGTGGTTCGGCTACTGTCGCCCGGGCACCAGCATCTCTTTTGTCTTATCATTCACTGCAATAGTCATTTTCTTTCTTTGTCTGGAACAGTAATTTAGCGTAATTTATGTGCCCGGGTTAACCCCTCTCCCCTGTTGACTCGTTCCGCGCCCAGGGGCTTTTCATACCGTAATTTTCCACTTCCCACCACGTGGAAATTATACCGCGTCGCCTACCGGACGGGCCAGGTCCGGATCTGTTTCATACATCGCCAGGATTGTGTTTGTACTGGGAGACCGATGTGAGTAAATAATAACGCCTTGCCTATATATATATCTGTGTTATTATTGACTTCGCCGTTTCACGGTGTTCCAGAGCACGGGACCCTACAACCCGGTGACGTGTTTATATGGGTGTACAGGTGCCCGAAATCCCTGTCGAGTGCATTGTGTGTGTATGGATATGAGCGTGGGGAGGGCCATAACACTCCCCTGAGTAAGTAGAACGGCGGAGGACGAGGAGATTTTGAAGCCGGCCGTCGGCCACACGACCCTGAGATAACTCCACTCGTAACATCTGAGTGCCGGTTCTCTGCTAACC
>PNEQ01021440.1:0-15727 GCA_003012365.1 Medauroidea extradentata | reverse complement strand
GAAAGAGAAGGCAATCTTTTTTAAAGTGTTCCAATTGCAACTGTGAAGAATCTACATGGTTCAAAACTGCACGAGTACTATAGCCAAGACTTACATGTTTTGAAAATTTCAAGTTCTCTTTCTTAGTTATGTCTATAGCTGTAACTAGTTGACTGCTCTGCATAACCTCTTCCTGAACGAACATCCTCATCAACGTTTTTAAAATCTCTGGAAGTTCTGTGCACAAAAATGGAGCCATAGGCCGATCTGTCTGAAACTCTGTAAGAAATGGTTCAAGTTCTGTGGCAATATATGCAAAATATGCAAGTTTAGGCCCTAACAGAGTATCCTGAAGAGCAGAAACAAGGATTTGATAACTAAATGAATTAATTTCCTTCTTATCCTTTCTCACACCTTCGACAAACTTCTTCAGGTGTGGCAAAATGTTTAAAGCTCTTTGGGCAACATCAGCATTACACAACCACCTCACAGAACAAAATTTTTTTGGCATATGTGTAGACCCTGAGTAAAGCATATAATCTCGCCTCCGAGCTGGAACATCTTTGAATATATTGTAAATAGCTCTGAGAAATTCAACAACTTGCCAGCCTGTTTTTTTGGCAGCTGTTTTGAATGCATTATTTATTACATGTAATCCACATGTTCCCATGAATATAATTTCTGCCTGGCCTGGATTTTTTTCCTTCACTCAAACTCTCTTTCAGATCTCTTAGAAACTTGAGATTTACGTTAGGACCGTCAAGAGAGACCTGAAGAAGGTGTTTTAAATTAAGGTGAGACAAAGTCTCTTTGAAAGCACAAACCAAATCTACTGACTTTGTACAGCCCAAAAATGCAGAACTAAAGTAACTAGTACAAAATTCACCTCTGGATTTGCTCCAGTACCGTACAGCAATATCCATCTGCTGTAACTGAGCACATTTGTTTAGACTCTCATCAAACAACCCTACAAAACAGTCAGTCTCATTAACTTCACTTTCTAAGATGCTGTGGAAAAATGGTGCTAGACCATATACTATCATGTAAGCAATCTTTGCACGTCCGAGTTGCATCGAAGATGCTATTTTACTATCTGGGAACATTCTAGAAAAAAGTTCAGCTGCTTTACCTGCAGAAGATAAGGATGAATGGTTTATAACTGTCTGAAGGCACCAAACAATTTCTGCTTCTGTGACCTCGTCTCTTAAAACATATTTAAAAATGTTACGCACACTATCTTGAGCCGTGAAATGTTCTTTTGCTGATGATGATGGAGTAGGCCTATCTGTTTTGTCAGCAAAAGTGCTTGCTTGTTCATTATTTGTTGTGATTTTTTCAACTGATTCTGAAGATATGTCTACATCTTTCATTTCGGGTGGATTCTGAAACAACCGACATTCTGATATTATTACTTTAGATTCTATCTCAAATACAAATAACAGGGAAAGGCATGAACACATGCTGAACATAAATTGCATTGAAACATGTTCATATTCCATCAGTTGGGCCTAATCCCAATAAAGTCAAATGTAAGAGAGCTGTGAAAAGGTAATTATCAAACGGAGCTACTCCACCTGTAGCGGCTAAAATTTTAATTTTAGAGCTATGGTTTACTAATGAAAAATGCTTCTTTTGGTCCGTAAACGTGTCACCAAGAATAAAAACGGCACTTTAGCTATGTTTATTTTTGCCGTTTTAACGAGATTTTTTAAGTCCACCGGGCACCCTTTACCCTGTACCGGCAAAACTATTGACTTAAGAGGTATTCATTATTAATGAAAAATGCTTCTTTAGGTCTCACAAAACATAGCGGACAAAAAAACCGCACCTTGCCTGTGTTTATTTTTCCGTTTTCAGCAAATCAGTAATTTTGCCGATACTAAAAAGGGAAAAATAAACACAGGCAAGGTGCGGTTTTTTTGTCCGCTACGTTTTGTGAGACTTAAAGAAGCATTTTTCATCAAAAACAATACCTATAAAGGAAATAGTTTTGCCGGTACAGGGTAAAGGCCGCCCGGTGGACTTCGAAAATCTCGTTAAAACAGTAAAAATAAACATCGGTAAAGTGCCGATTTTATTCTTAGTGACACGTTTACGGACCAAAAGAAGCACTTTTCATTAATAAACCATAAATCTAAAATTAATATTTTAGCCGCTACAGGTGGAGTAGCTCCGTTTGATAATTACCCAAACGAGGCCTAAGTTCAACTACTGAACACATGTGTTTAAGAGAATTGCGATTCATGCTCAGCACTGTCCTAAAGCAGAACATTAGGTATTTTTTAGATATTTTCTTCGATATAATGCTCATTTTCAAAAGAGACCTACCTGAATTTTTGCCGTGGCAAACATCTTGATCCCGTATGAATCATCTCTACACTTCGCCCTCTGCATATGCTTATGGCTAGTGAGTGCTCTTCTTCCCATATTGCTTAAAGAAAATGTTTTTTTGCAAAGTTTGCAAAAGCAAGCCCATTTATTTAACGGGCATTCTATTAAATCTGCGAAAGCTGGATCGTTCAGCCAAATCGGCTGAAAAAACGTCTTCTTATGTTTTGAGTTAGACATTTCACTAACTGGGTCTGTTGTATCACACGCGAAAACAAACAAGAAAAAAATGCAAATACTTCCAGTCAAAAATTTTTACTACATACTATCGCGCGTCACTTTGAAATAGATTCCAATTTATTACGTCGCACCAAGCTCCTGATTACACTGCCTGAAAACACTCTCCACCATCTTTACACTGCCTCCTCCTACACGCACTATCGATAAAATGGTATCGATCGCATCTGTCGTATCTGTGGTCGTACTCCACACACTATCGAAATTGATATATTTGTTACGATATATCGGAAACCACGCAACGTAAACTCCTATACTTGATATTAATATAAAAATTTTTATTAATAAAAAATTGAAACTATTAACGTGCGACCGGCAATCGTTACCACGAAAGTAAAATTTCGTGTAAGAAAAAAAATCACTGAAGCTTGTATTTAATATTTCAATTTCCAGTCACCAACTGTGATTTCCCTGACTTTTCCAGGTTTTCCCTGACCACTTTCAATTTCCCTGACTTTTCCCGGTTTTCCCGGTTTTCCATACCTGTAGCAACCCTGATTTTTAGCTAATGTTCAAAATTTTCTTTGGTGGAGAGGGGGGAACAATCCTCCCCTTAAATAATATTTTTGTGAGAACATGTCCCCTGCGTCCTCCCCGTCAGACACGCCCATATAGTGACAATTTAATTTGATTTGTGGTGCATCTGTAGCAATATTCAATACATAGCATATCTGGGCTTCCCGTAGTCTAGTAATTATGCATTTTAAGGGAGGAGTTCACCAAAAATGTCAAATAATTAATTATTTTTTATACTTAAGTACGAGATATCATTTGTTTTGTAGACATACGATGTAAATATTTTTGCAGTAATGAAAATGTTTTATCTTCCATAGTTTGTGTATAGAAGCGTTTCAAAGTCGAAGTCTGCATTAAACGGTATTATACAAGAAAGAAAAACCCAACTGATTTGCAGAAATGATATAATTCACACTGAAGAACATCGTCACGGGCTACGCCAATATGTGTATAAAACAACATTGAGTTTTTTTATTCTTAACGAAGTTGCAGAAAGTTGACGATTTTTGTTAATTGAACAGGGTAACCAGAAAACATCTATGCTAGACGGCTTCTAGACACTGTCTCTAAAGTAAATGCCCTAACAGTGACATTTCGTACTCGTCCGAAGTGTTTTCTATTCGTACATTAACACAATGGGCGTTTATAAATTAGTTTTGTAAAATAAACCTACTTTACTACACACGCGGTATGCGGCGCACTCCTACTTTCTTAAAACTGTGAATGTGAGACATAATTCAGTCTAAAGTGTCACAATACGTGGCATTTACATAGTTTTGGTGAAAGCATAATGCTCAAATAAAGAACATTGCTCCAAATGTTTTTATATTCGACTCGAAAACAGCAACAATTTGACCACTGGACAACATGGGTTTGAACAGGTGATTAAAATTGGGGGAAAAAATTACAATGCGTATGGAAGTAAAATAAGAATGTATAAACTTGTATTTGCACACACAATGGAAAAAAATAAATTTAACTAGTTTGTTTGTTTTAATCATGAAAATGAACTTATCTGTAAAATAGCTCTAAAAGAAAATTTGTTTGTGTGTTACAAGTTTGGGAGAAAAAAATAAACGGACACCCAGGGAACTCTACTTACTTACTGTTTGGACTTAATGATATATATATATATATATATATATATATTAATATAAATTCCTTAACATCCTTAATATTGCAGCAAATATTTCATGTCATCTCTTTATTCCATCAAAATACAGGCCGGAGGCTGTGATTGTAAATTACTTTATAATTTCCGACAAACCCGTGATTTCGGTTGTCCACAAAGTTTTGCAAAGTTCTAATACAAATAAAATCGTTGTAAAACTACAAACAAATAACTTTACATGGAAATTAATTTTTTTCTCATATGTTCGTAAAAGTAAAATTCTTTGTAGCTTTTAATATAACATTTACAATATACTAATTTCAAAAGTACACCACTGCTACTCTTTCCGTTTCCTTCAACTGATACTTCATCCAGGAACAAATTACTGAATATTATTTTGATAATTTGCACTTTATTGATTCAAAACGTTAAGTCATTTTTTTAAGTAGCATATGTGCAAATTTTCTTGGTAATCTATTCGCTCTTTTAACTGTATTAGTTTATCACTTTTTTAATGTCCTTGATTGTAAATTTTTCCTCTGCAATGGCTTAGGCAAGACATATCCTGAGTAGCAATATCAGGACGTATATACACAGTAACATGTGTGAAAACTATGATACAATGTACTAAATCTGTACCTGTGAAACTGATCACAACATGTTGTCGGAAAATGTATGTTCTGAATAGTCGTAGACAGTTACCATACATTACGTATATGCAATTAACTCAATAAACATCCATACAAGAGTAATAAGGGCGGCCCTAAATCTGCAGGGCCCCGAGCAATGATTCTCGAAGAGCCATTTGTAAAAGTGATAACCAAACTTGTTAGAAACTATGTCCGTATATATATATATATATATATATATATATATATATATATATATATATATATATATATATATATATATATATATATATATATATATATATATATATATATATATATATGTATTCACAA
Source organism: Medauroidea extradentata (assembly GCA_003012365.1). Lineage (NCBI taxonomy): Eukaryota > Metazoa > Arthropoda > Insecta > Phasmatodea > Phasmatidae > Medauroidea > Medauroidea extradentata. Next base: position 10,534 of record PNEQ01021440.1, on the reverse strand, counting down.
GTTCACTATCATACTTTTAACATATTTGATCGACGTTAACAGCACCCGAGAATGAAAGTATCGAATGTAGTGTGATGTATTTCTCTTTGCAACGTTTCTGTTATATTATAAATGTATTGAATTGAGTTGTTGTTCACGTAACATGAAATACACAACAGCTAACCAAGATACAATAGAAATGAAAGGGCTTGTTTGAAATGACTTGTGTTTAATTGAAATAAAAGCTCTTAAATCAAACACGGTGACAGCTACAAAATATTATGTTGGTACTCACCCTGCCAAGTACTTGTTGAGCTCATCACAAAAACATTTTGCGTCACCACTAAAATATGCTGGTTACTAACAACATTATTTGGTGTTTACTACAAAATTATTACGCTGGTAACCTTCTCTACAAAATTTGTCTTTAAATCAATTTTACAAATTTCGGAGTTTAGTAACAGTCGATGTTACATAATAAGAATCATCAATATCTACACAATTCAGTAAAATTCAAATTACTTAAATAATTTCTTGCCGTAGGCTACCAAAATAGCAGTCACAGTTTTACCAAACAGTATCACACATGAAACTTAATTGTGACTAAAGTTCGTAATTTTATGACTCGCAGAAAATAATTAATTAGTAAATTTCTGATGTTTTACAAGTCAAGGCTACTCTTGGTCAGCGAAAAAGACGAGTTCAATTCTGGGTTGCCTCGTGAGCGTTTCAAAACAGCAAATCATGAATGTATATGCAGTGTTAGTAAATTTAAAATTTCAAGCTAACCAAACGCCGAATTCAGACAATATGTACGTAGATGATGACTCTATGTCCCATTGCAACTACTAATTGGAGAGCTTAGGTTGACAGTTCGATGAAATAGATCAGGATCTCTCTCTCTCGTATTATATTATTCAGATCTATCCTCTGGATAGTTTGGGATGAACGTATGCTCGAAGTCTAACAGCTTCAAAGGTCACGTCAAGGAACCTTCCGACGCACGCTTCTTTAACGAGTAAGAATGTTCTATTTCTTCTACAGCTGGAAAATTCTTTAGGTGTCTTGTTAATATCCAAGTAGAAAAAATACGTCTTTTGTGGGGTCACTTGTCTACAGAAAGTCGTCTGATCGATTAAATGTATAAAGTCTATCATAACCTCTGCTCTAGATATCCGAAACAGTATTATTTTATAATAATCCTAGTCACTGTCTGTAACAGAAATGAAATAATATGAAAAAAAAAAATCATATACCTTTCAATTGTACGTGCATGAGGTCTCTGATGTTCAAATAATACATGAACTGAATTTATACACCATCATAAATAATGACTAACAGCAAAAAATATTATAAAATAGTAAGGAAATTTTGGTATGTTACAGTAGGCACGAAAATATATGTACTATATCAAACAAAACAATGACAACAAATTCTTTGCACAAAAATTAATGAGCAATGTTATTTAATTACCCAAGTAAGGGAAGCTATACTGCACTGTTACAATAAATGCAGTTCCGGTACGCTGCCATGTTACCGCATGCGAGCTGTGAGTGGCAAGATAACATTTAAAACACGCTGCGATAAAAACAGCTTTAATGTCTAACTGTATAGGGGTTATCACAGAAAACAAAATATGTTTTGTAGAGTCCTTTGTACTATGTGAAATCGTACATGTTTTAATTGAAATAAATTACTATCTAACTTCACAATTTACGTAACGACTAACGTCTGTTGGTGACAAAAATATGGGCTTTAAGACGTAATTAACACTGAGCAATAAAAACTCTGTATAGCTGCGAGGTCTCGTGTAGCAAGGAAATGGCAAGTTGAAGGCTGTGATGACGTCATAGACGTGCCACAGTGGTGCTTCTTACCGTATCGCTACACAAGATGGCACACAAAATACGGCATTTAGTGTATCTTTTTATCACATTGTTTATTGCTTTCCCTTTTATGTTCATCCAATTAGTCATATTAAGAGTATTTATGTTATATTAAGATTCTTTAATCATGCCGATGACTAGTTTAGATGCCCCTGTGCCCTAGTTGTCACACAAACTGCTAATTAGGTCTAGTTTAGCCATGCGAATATCGGCAATTTTAATGATCAACGCTACTCATATCCTACACACGTTTCGTATACGATCTCAAGACAGTGAAGGACACCATGTTGCAAAGAAGCCAGTTCGTATACGAATCTGGCCATTAACGCTCGACCTGTATTTTCCACCATAGACTCTAGACGGTTGTCCGGCTAACCCATGCCTGGAGCCTCTCCCGGTTATAAGAGATACGAACAAAAAACCGTTAATGAGTGAAATACTTATTTACAGGAAGAAGGGGAACACACCTGCTAGGACTAATTTAGGTGCAATGGTATATTGTCATCTTTGATTTACAGTATTTTTACAGCTATTAACACTCCTGAATACATGTTTAAAATTTTTGTATATTTCATGTTCTAAATTTTAGTCTGCTACAATGTTTTACGTTGTTAGATGTTAAATTACTTCCATATTAGCTGACATTTGTTGGAATATAAGAAAATTGGTTTATTTTTTATCTTCTAACAAATATCAGATAATATTAAAGTAATTTGTTTCCTAACAATGCAAATGATGTAGTAGCCTCTACAAACATTTAACGTATGAAATGTCAAAAATGTTGACACGCCTTAAGGAATGCATGTAGCGAGGGAAACACTAAATTAAGCATGGCCGTGCGCCAGTGTCCTTGAAACATCCCGTGGACGAGAGCAGTGAAGTTAGACGTAAGGGCAGTAGTCGTATAGCAACAGAGCCGAGGGTTGGACAGCCTTGCGCTGCTCATAATCACTTTGGCTGGGACGACAGATCGATACGGAGCATGTGGAGGTTAGGGTGTTGACGTTTGTGGGCGCCGAGTTACGAGGACATCTGGAGACACACAGAGACTGAGGTTTTCCCTCTCATGTCTCGTTTCTCTGCGACAATCACTCCTTCCCAACATATCGCACGTCAGTTGCGAGCGCGGGGTCGCGACATCGAGATCGCCATGACCTATCGACGAGCTTACAAGATGTGGTCGACTCTGCCTTGTGTTCATAAGCTTGAACCAAATATTGCCGGTTGCTTCGAGCAGAACCATCTCTATGTATGCAAATATAAATTACTGGACCCGTACATACGCATTTCTTACGTCCTTACAACCAAGAATTAGGAAATACGATTACGCTTTTAAAATTTAGTAAACAAAAAGTGCAATTATGTTTTATAATTCAGAGTAAACATAAAAGGATATATCAACTTTGATTGCAGTTTTTTAGCATCCTTCCTTGGTTAACATTTTAAATAAGTTTCGATTTTTTTTTTAATTTAAATCAATACTACAACTCTTAATTCGGTAAAGGGCATTCATGTCATAAAATAAAATGTTGTAATACCAACTGATATATACGCAGTGACGTTAGTAATATAGTAGAGAGGGTGTGTATTTATGTATGCATGTAGGCTGTAAGTATTAATGTTTAATTTAAAGTGTGTCGGAATTTGTGGCCGTTGATACAAGTTATTTTCTGTTTCGATTCGTTAACACAAGATCGGATAGAGTGAAATACTTACAGTAGGTTATCACAAGTTCTGATGTTTCAGTTTACCGAAGCACTCCTAAGTCATTAGTCCCATGAATACGTAAACATTCGCTACTTCAACAGAAAGACACACAGCAGATAATAAAGATGATAACTGCCTTCAGTTCATCAGTTATCAACTTCAACGCACCCACGGATATTCCAGCAGTAGTAGACAACCCTCGTCGTCCAGTAATACGTCTGATCCACTCACTTCCAGAAGTAAATATGTTACACAGCGAGGTCATAGAAATGTATCACTTAGTACTGCACAACCCTCTCTTCACTTTAAGCATTCACAAATTAATTTCATGACACTTGGGAATATAACGACTGAAAACAAGTGCGAAGCGAATAGGTTTGTTTCGTAACACCGTCGCAAAGCAATCCGGGCAACATAACATTATTGCAGTTTTGGTAATGACTGAACGTCGTGAACTCAACATTAATTTGCTGGAGTTGCAGTGAGAAATAATATGAGTAGATCACTTTCCATACACGACAGAACACTTCAGTTGCTGAAGAACTAGCCGAATGATTTCCTAACGCAACACAACATACCCTAATTATTTTTTAACTATAATAAATGTCTTTGTATTTTTACAAAGGTTTGAAAATGTACAAAAATTTCTTGTAAATTAGAAAGGATTTTTTCCTAAAAAAAAAAAAAAAAAAAAAAAAAAAAAAAAAAAAAAAAAAAAAAAAAAAAAAAAAAAAAAAAAAAAAAAAAAAAAAAAAAAAAAAAAAAAAAAAAAAAAAAAAAAAAAAAAAAAAAAAAAAAAAAACCCCTTAGAACGTTTTAAATATACCAAAATCAAGATTCTGTAGAAATTATAAGAGATCACGTCCTCCGAAACGCATTTAGCTGGAATATGTGAAAATTCGAATTAATTGCATGCAACAAAATTAGGAAAGTTAAATCACTTTATTGTACATTGAATATATACAGATAAAACATTAGGATTATGTGTCAATGTGTTCTCCGGGTATATAATACGCTGTTAACAAGCGCAAGGTTTCAGGATTGAATCTTCATGCATCCGCGTATTCTTTATCTCAAAATTTGTTCACATATAAATTATATGGTTAGCATTTATTTAACAGATGAGTTCATTTTACCAATCAGAATAAAATTAAATGTTTTAATTTATTTTTTAATTGCAAGTACAAATACAAATTTGCAAACTTATACTTTGTATTTTTACAAGACCAACCTTTGAAGTTTTTAAGGAATTTCTTTGACAACTGGGTTTCCAAGAATTTTCCTTGTTAAAGAACAAAACAAAATGTAGTGCAAATATTTCGTGAACTTGTACCAGGGCATGACTTTTACGAATTCCGAGAGTGTCGAGTCCCAGAAGAAATTTCGTGGAGCAAATAAAAAGTAGCACAAATATATCAGAAGCCACGTTCTCACCAACAGCAAACACAACACTTGCAATGAGAGCAGACACATCCAAGTTGGCGTGCAGTTGGCTGGTGTGACTAAGACACTTTATGCGCTAAAACTGAAAATAAATAGCACAAAAAAAAACAAGCATAAACCTAGTCTTAGTTTGAATGTAGTTGTATTTTATTCCTACAAATCAGTTCAATAATTATTTTAGTATACTTGTGATCGTAGAACGTAATACGATATAAAAGTATAAAATAAAAGTTAAGGGAGCGTTAAACCAGAAAACCGGACATTAAAGATAATTCACGCAGACCATGTACACAAATAATGAACAGTTTTGTGTGTCTAAGAATGAGGGTTTCTTCTGGGCCCGGCGAGAACTCCTGCGTCTAACGAAGTGTTGGATGGATATATCTTGCGAGGTTTATTAGAGCGAAAAGTGGTATGAAAGTTAGTAGCGATGATTATAGTTCAGATTTGAAATAGGAATGATCGTGACGTGGAACTGGTCAGGAAGTAGCATCAGAGGTTAGACGGAAATGTTTACCAGGCTTGAAAACTGAAACATAGTTTTATGTGCGCGACTTATTACACAACCGCCTACATGTGAAGTTGCCGCTCCCACGTAACTGTCACGAATAAATGTTCCATTCTATTTATTATTGCTATCCAGGCAAATTAATTTATAATTCTAATCTCACAAAGACTGATATAACCACGCCGTAGTGTCCACATATTAAGGATGCCGCCTACCACGCGCTGTAAATGTGTTCCAGTGAGTCCGTAAGTACGATTTGTTTGTGAAACTATCCCACAAAAACACACTTAGTACTGAACGTCATTTTTGAAGACACCTTGCTCATTTAAAACACTGCTTATAAGACCTCCAACATAGCTAACTAAGCCGTTTCCGACTGCCGTACTTGTAAATGTACTAACCGGAAGTATGGGAAACTCAGATATGATCGTGCACTAAACTTTGCAGCAGACTGTCTATTATTGGCGGGTCGGGAGATGGTGAACATTTATAAAAGCTCTGCTAAAGTTCTATTTCCAGCCAATTTGTATCTTCCCGCTCTTAACGGCTCACGTCGGGAAACATATAACCTCTCTGGACGCGGCACTTGATGTTTGCGCGTGAAAGATAAATTGTGCAATCAGTGGGAATCTATACAGTTTAGTTAAAAAAAAGTTTGTTAATTACATATAAGACATTGATGTCGATTTCGGTTGATTTGGTTTCAGTATTGTTGTATTTAAATAGGAAAATGCACAGAACTATGTTATCTAATTTCGCTGTCAACCATACAAGCAGTAAAGCAAGTATAGTTAATGTTGACTTATGTGCAGTAGCAGCTAGTGATATTTTTCAAAGATTAAAATTTTAGTGCGCACTTTATCTCGAACAACTTATAATGAAATTATATGTTCACCGATTAATTAAGGTCCTACGTAAAAAATACATCAGTGGGTATCTTACACGCTAGTTCGGCGCATAGCCTGTTGTGGCTATGCGGCATTTAATGCGCGCTTCAAGGTCGACCTCTTATATCACTTCTGAGCATCTAGCGCGCAGGTATGAGGCCTATACAGCTGGCGCATTAACACTGTTGCAATGTGTCGCAAAAAAGGTTTTTAAAGGAATGCTACTGAACGCTGTATTATGTATTTATCTACAAAAAGAAAAACACACGAAATATAATTCGATGTTTTTGTTTTCTACATATCGTGCTTAGAAACATGGTTTTTGGGCATCTAAAAATGGCTAACAACGACTTATATTGCTGTCACGTAAAAAATACTAACCAGTGAATAAAAAAGTATGACCCACAGAAAAAAAAAACCGAAAGACCAAAACATTGCACACCGTTTTCGCTCCCCAGGCATAAAGGCCACACTGTTGTTGATATTCAAGCCAGTTTGACTTAATACCTGCCTGTTTCTGTATCTGAGGCGCGGCGCCTAGCGGCTGCTGTACACGTCTCTTAAGTACGTTATTAATGAGTAGAGACAGGACATTTCGCGAAAAAGAATTTTGCAGCACTTTGTTTCAGTGCCTTACGAGCGCACCTGTAGCTCTGCTTTGTGATCAGTGATTGTGTGCCGTAACACATCTCTTTCAGTCCTGTTACTGTACACTAGTCCAGTACCTTGTTTGAGGCGCTATGATACTCGTGTTGTGTAGGTGGTTGGCGATAACATGAGCACATTTGTAGACTATTTTGTCTAGATTTATAATCAAACAATGGTTTTTTTTATTGCGACATCAGATGTTCTCTTTTGAACATGGTACACTCTATATACTTCGATTTTTTCTATTGTAGCTTTATTTATATTAACAAGTGGTGGGAAACAATAATTAAAGTGAAAATAATAAAAAATAACTGGAGTTTCAAACGTTCTTGCTTCTTCCCGAACTACCTATAAATACCTCCAGCCAAGCTCAATGCATCCTTCTCCCTTGAAACCCGAAACAGCGTTAGACAATACGTAAAATTTAACGGCGTCGATGGCGTAAATTGGTGATTAACCTATATTTACGCTGGCGGTCGCCGGGGTTCTCAGAGGCGGATATGAGGTTCGCTGTCAACACGTCCCTGATAAGCCCCGGCCTCAACACTGACTAGACAATGAGTTCTTTGATCTCAGTCTGCCGTGTGCAGGCCACGTCTGCGATGTATGCAACTTCGCATTACACGACTGATAGGCGGGCCTGTATCACTCAACTTGTAAGGGGTATTCTCGGTCCAGTGGAAAGCACAGTTTGCTCACGGCACCTAGAGTGCTGTGACAAAGCCCTATTACCATTATGAAAGCATATTTTACACGTTATACTGTAAACGTCATACGTACATTTAGCATACCAATGTGTAGTATGATTAATATAGTAGGTATGATAAAATGTATTCCCATACATCATCAATGGCTGCATTATTATATACACATATAAATAAATACATATGTATATATATATATATATATATATATATATATATAAAGCAGACAAAAGTAAACTGACGTTACTAGACTTGTAGACTTGCATAGTAACAATGGTGATAATATGTTCTATTTGCAAGCTGAAAAATTGTTACTGCCCTGTATTATGTATCGGTTACAACTTCCAATACTAATTAGGAAATTGTTCGTAGAATAGCTAGACTTTATAGCTCTATACCTACTTGTGAACAACACAGGTAACATATTCAGCTGTCTATAGAGTATGATTTCTAACTAAATGGCCTTACCGCTTCAGTTACTGCGTGTAGAGTAAAATATCAGGCAGGGCTGGATTCGAGCTGCATAGAGAGTGAATATGGACTGAAACGTGTTTGTAGTAATAATTATGATCCATATTAACGCGATAACATGGAATGAACGTAATCCTAACATTGTGTACAGACATCGTTTATCCGAAATATTTACTTATTTATACACGTGCAAAATTCAGATCCAATGTCAGTTTACAATTTCCCGTGTTTAATATATTCTTACAGTCATCTTCACTGCCAAGGGGGAAAAAAATAATACATAACATAATACAATAAGTCAAACAATACAATGGATAATTCGGTACATAATACAATAGATTAAACAAAAAATAAGACATTGAAATACGGTACAATTCAGTGACTAATGTATAGATAGGGATATATCTATAAATTTTAAGCGAAGCATACTATAATAGCACATGCATTATATGTAGTTTCAATAAAATAGTGACTAGAGAATGTGTTGTAAGCATAATATCATTGGGGTTTATTTATAATTTTGTTATAATAATAACATATATTTGTATTTTGCAATAAACTAGCCTACAGCAAAAATCAGTATTGAAAATGTAGAGGCAAATATTTATTGCATATTTCAGTTCTAAATCACTCGCAACCAAATTTTATTTGAATTTTAGTTGTACTTTTCGATATTTCAAGGAAGTTAAACAAACTTATTTGGCTAGCCCAGGACAATTCCTAACGCTTACGTAACCAAACAAACAATTCAATGTGACAACCGGTTCGTCATCGTTCAGTTCAGTCTGACGAGTGTTTAAAGTAACGGTTTCAATCGGAATTCAACCCTCCAGTGCACCTCAGTGACTGTACCGGATTATCTCACTACGCTCCTAGTTGGGGCAAGTCCGCGTGGGTTTATAGTAACGTTTCAATTCGGATTCGTCAGCGAACTCCAAGTTAGCAGAATGCGAACTTAAATTTTACTATAGACGTACTTTCAACACCAATAGGACGAGTATAAGAACAAAATTGCGTGACTTGGCTGAAAATTTTTAGCGACTCCAAAGTTTTCTTGTTGATTGTGACAGCAAAAGATTACTTCTATTGGCGGTTCACAATAAAAATGAAAAATTGTTTGAAAAGCGTGATCAGTGTAATTTTCAGACTGTCTGCATCTTCCCGCTGTAAACTGTTCTTATCAGCATAAAAGTTAAGTTTGGTGCGTGCATAATGTATACAATTCATACAATTCTTGTAATTATTACTACTACAATTATCTAGTAGGTATATAAGATAAGATCACCATGCTGTGTTATGTGTAAGTATAAAGATATACTTAGCAATGTTCTACAGGTTCTATAAAACATTAATAGTTGATACTATCAAATGTATTGTAAACAATGTCCTTAATATAATATGACGACAAATAACTCGAACCCTTGAGTGGTAAATGCGCAGAGTCAGAGCTGATCGCTCAGAATGGATAGAATGTATCCAACCATTACAAAGTTGTTTCTTGTATTTGTCCGTCTGTTCTAGTTTACCAAGCATAGTTGTCGCTCTAGACACTTTGTGTCGCTTATCGCTCTGCGCTGGCTGCTTAAGAGTGCTTTAGTGGGGAAAAATCATAATTTTATATTTGTACAAAACAGTGTTAGTTTAGAACACGTTACCTCGGAGTACATTTTCCACTCACAAAAAAAAAAAAAAACTAGTTCAACCAGTTTTCCCATAATGGAAATTCGAAATCAAAATTTGCCCTGAAAAATCCTGCAAATACAAACAATTTTAACATTTCAGACTATTTTTATATACAAATATTTTGTTATGGAATGTATATACTTTAAGTAAGCAGTAGTCCGCAACATGCAGATCGAAATATATATATATATATATATATATATATATATATATATATATATATTGTTACAAGTTGCGGGCTGAGGTACGTTGGGGATGGAGGTCTTGATAAAATAAAGAAAATAAAGCTTACCTAGTTTATTTACAACTGTACATACAAAAATAACCTATGTCTACAATGATTTACCACAATAAATGTCAAACAGAACAAGTAACTACTATTTACACAAAAGAAAAGAAAAAAAAATGTCTACATAAGCTCTCTGTATATGGAAAGGTTACTAGTCACTCGCAATGGTGGACCCAAAGAAATAATACCGCAGAATCTTTCTGGCCTAGAATCACCTTCTTCCTCCTACTTGCTGCGGTCCCACTCGCTGGACGCCCTTGAACAGTCGTCGCAATCCAATACTTGTCACTATCACTTCTGATCACACTAGGCACCTGCCAGCAAAAACT
>PNEQ01021439.1:0-15723 GCA_003012365.1 Medauroidea extradentata | reverse complement strand
TTCTGTGGTGGACAGATGATGACGACGAGAAGATAGTAGTTTACCGTCATTGCCGGGTTGTATTCGGACTAAACTGCAGCCCATTTATTTTGGGAGCAGTAATCAACCATCACTTAGACAATTGTTCCCCCGAGTTAAAAACTGTGATGGAGAAACTCAAGAAGTCGTTCTACGTGGACAATTGTTTAACTTCAGTAGATACTATAGAAGAGATGAATGATTTCATGCGAGATGCTTCACAAGTCATGGCTGAAGCCAAATTCGACTTAAGAGGTTGGGAGCACACTACCTTGGCAACAGAAGAAATAAGTTGTGAGACATCCACGGTACTTGGTTTGTTATGGGACAAGCATAAGGATTTACTGTTTTGTGCTGTAAGTGAAGCAGAATTTTCAGAAGAACATGTTACCAGAAGAACGATTTTGTCATTGACACAGAGGGTATTTGATCCAATAGGTTTCTCTTGCCCAGTCACGCTAATCCCCAAGCTTTTGCTACAAGTAAGCTGGGAACGGAAATTGAGCTGGGATGCAGACGTACAAGATGACTTGAGATTGAAGTTTCTTAAGTGGGCGAAAGACTTACCAAGATTACAAGAAGTAAATATTCCAAGAGGCTTATCAATACCCTGAACGTCTGTGAAGTGTAGTCTACATGTATTCTGTGATGCCAGTCAGTTGTCATATGCGGCTGTGGTTTATCTAAGAAGTGAAAGTGAAAATGGAATAGTATGCATCCAGCTGGTACAAGCTAGATCAAGAGTTGCTCCATTGAAGAAAATCACCATCCCGCGATTGGAACTGCTGGCATGTTGTATTGGAGCACAACTTGCTCGGACAGTAAGGGAAAGCATGGCATTGGTAGATGTGCCTGTGTATTTCTGGAGTGATTCGTCTACTGCTCTATCATGGATCACAAAAGGAGAGCCATTGCGTACCTTCATTAACAACAGGGTCAGAGAGATACTGTCAATCTCGAATGTAGGAGATTGGAGGCATATTCCAGGTAATCTTAATCCAGCTGATCTCCCATCTCGTGGATGTTCAGTGGACACTTTGTTGGATTCAAGATGGTGGGAGGGTCCTGATTGGTTGCGAGCTAAAGAAGATGCCTGGCCAAGATCTGAACTCCTGCCTGGTATCATAGACTCCAATGGTGATGGAGACATTGAAGTTGTCTCTACTTTAACTTCTATCAAAGAAGAATGGTATCTGACCTACTGTTCCAGCTACCGGAAGTTGTCAAGGATAATGGCATGAATTTTAAGATCAAAGGGAATGTACAAGTAAAACCAGAGACTCGACAAAGAAGAGAGTTGTCCGCGAATGAAATAATATCGTCGGAAAAGGTAGTCGTGAAGATGGTGCAGAGGGAAGCATTTCGACAGAATAAGTTAGGGTTAGTTGACCTGAAGACATTGTGCGTTTTTGAAGATGGAGAGAATATTTTACGAGTTGAGTCGAAGCTAACTACTCGCAAGGACACAGAGAACTACATACAGGTACCCGATGATCTTACCTAGTAATCACAAGAAGTGGTAGAATTATAAGGTGTCCGTCAAGATTTTACGATTGACTGACGACTGAACTTTGTGACAACTTTTGAGATATGTGATTTGATTCAAGAGAGAACATTTTCTGATATGTTTTGATTGTTTAGTCCCCAATCAAAAGATGGGAGGATGTTGGAAACGAGAACAATATTTATTTGTAGTCAAGGTTTAAAATGTAATTAAAGTGCAGAGTCTATTCGGATATGAGCTCTATGGAGAAAGAGCAAGTAAAGTTTGTTTGATTCCTGATGTGATAATAAATAGGAGAAATATATATATATATATATATATATATATATATATATATATATATATATTGTTTTCATTTATCAATGCAGTGAGTTCCTGGAATAATTTTGATGTATTTAACACTAGGGAGGAGGTAAAATCGAGTAGATTTTATCTGGACCCAACAATATTATTTCATATTTCTATATATCCGTGACCAATTTTAATTTTCGGGATTATTTTGTACCAACGTTAAAGAAAGTAGGCTCACTAGTTATGACAGTAAATAGTTATAATTTTTATTTACAGCCATCATTAAAAGGTTTAAAATGGGAGTTTTCTACGCAAAAATAATTGTACTTTAGAGACGGTGAGACTTCTTGACACACAAGTTTGAGTTTTCCTGATGTTTAGACTTAAAATATTCTTAATACTGAATACGTGGAGATTGCACATATTCACATTGTTTGAATATAATTAAAATATCAATGCGCGTAAATATTCTCTCTGCTCTTAAAGAACAAAAAAAAAAAAAAAACTTGTAGTTACGGAGTTTTGTGATATCGAAGTAGAATATTGACAAGATGAAATCGTTCGAAAATAAAAATGCGAGGATGTACTTAGATTATAAACAAACGATGTCATACATTAAACATTCGCGGAATAAGCTTGTCTAAAAATGCTTTTTTTTTTTAAATTCAATTTTGTATTTAAAACAATACATTCATGTGTGTAGTATATTTTAATGAAATCATATTATCTGGTGATCTCGCCTTGTGCTGCCAGGTTGTGTACAATATATCTCATAAAATTAAGTGCAAATGAACTGATGAAAATACTTTGCTGTAGTAAAATATAAATTTTATTAGCTGTGAAGGTAAAAATCAAAAGATGCTGACATTTGAAAAACGAGAGAAATAAAAAATAATGATGGCGAAGCAGGCCAGAAAATCATTGCTCTAATTAAAACGTGCAGTTAGAATATCCAAGCACACTACGAAATATTTCAGTTGATTAACTTTTAAATGTTCTGCCTTTACATTTATCTTCGGCTGCTACAGTTTTCAGAGCATGGGTCGGTCATCTCTCTTGGGTACTTCGTAGGTGTGATATTCTTGGGAAATAATTATTTATTTAAATTGTGGCAAATATATTCAGAAGTTTACTTGAAATTATAACATTAAAAATACGAAACAAGTTTCTACGCTGGTGAAGTATACATCTATTGCCTTCTACGGGATGAATTCAGGTAAACATTCTAATCTCTTTAAACGTCGAAATAGAACGGACTACAACCTCAAACACCAACAATGAAGCCATGCCATACTTTCTGGAAACCTGGCACAAGTAGAAGTTGTTTCAACAACTGGGAACAGGACTTCACGTTGTACACGTCCGCTCTGCTGCATGTCGCGGAACTTTCTTTTTCTTTCAAAGTTTACTTTCCGGTTACTAATAATAAGTTTATTATTCATCTAGCAAGAATTCACTCTTTCTGCTAGGTACTTATAAAACAAAACTATTGCTGGTGATTTATCTTGTAAAGACCCCATCACATCACCTATAAATTTTAAATCTCGGAGAATTCTGCCTGCTGCAGTTTTTCAATTACTATAATATTTACAAGAATTCCTAGTAGCATATTAACACAAAACTAAGAACAAACATGTCCATGCGCTAGGTATCTACTATTAAAACATTGCACTATAGCCTAATTCAGTTACCTATAAGACAAAAACAAAATTGCCGACTGTAACATTGCATGAAAATATTACATGTTTCAAATTAAATAAAATTAAATAAATCACAGTGCTGAATTGTACTGAATACGCAATACTTTGATGCTTCCTAATATAGATCCAAATATAATTATAAATTGATTTGGCAAGCGATTATTTTTAAAATGAACAGAGAAAGGAACAGCAAGAATTATTTAGGTAACTGGAACATGTTGACATCAAACATCGATTCAACAATTTCGTCAGTGGTAGGCACACAGTTAACTTATTATTAAATAATCTTAACATTTAATGCACTTACTGTAGTCGATACTTTCTACTTTTCTACAATAATTGTGTAAATTTTTCTATCTCGTGTTCATCATTTTTTTTTATTTACCAAGCTACTGTGTGAAACTCTAAATATATTATGAAAAAAAAGTATTGCTGTAAGCACATTACCTCTGTTGAAATAGATCCACATATCAGATTATATTATCAACTGTATTTAAATTGCAACCACAACAATCTGAATTGATGAGTAAACATTATGAAAAAGAAACACTTTGTTATGTACAAGAAAGTAAGTTTCTTTTTTTTTTCTTTTTACAAAGTGTGGTTTCCACAACACTCTACACTAATAAACGTAGTAACAAATATTGTAAATAAGATAATGTCGTTGAACGATTTTTACAATGAAGGTAAATTCTGCTACGTTGTCTCATAAATCCTAGAGTCAATAATGGAAACAAAGAAATATAAGCAAATATGGCTGCAGTCAATACACACAAATAAAAAATAAACATTAAAATTGTATTCGTAATTACGTCCAATCACAAAAAATGGACGGTAAAAGAATGTTCATACCTAATAACCAAGCTAGGAGACGTCGTATACTGCCTATTTTTTTTCCTTCAGTTTTCACTGTATTTAAATGCCTGAAGACGGCGGCAAATTTCAGGTCCCGAAACTTCACGAGTAGCTACTGTGTTCTTCTGTGGTTTCAACGTCGTGTCGTGTAGTATTGTACCTATGGCTTCACATTTGGGTAATGGACGACTTGAAAAGAGGCGGAGCTTCAGTCAGGTGTGGGATACAATTCTTATCTCCACGGATACCGCAGCTGAACATAACCTCACTTAGCTGTTTGGCTTCACATGTCCCGGATGAGATGTACGTCAAGAAAATTGATTATTTGCCTGAAATTTGCCGCGTTTTTTCGGGTAAACATTAATCTTATGTATTTGCGTATCTTAACCATGAAATTGAAGCTAATATTTTATACCCTTGCGTACAAATATATGAATGCGCAACATTATTGCTTGCTGCAATTACCAACTAACAGATCAGCATGTTTGTAAACAAGCTTTGTTTCCCACAGTACTTTCCCCCTGCGGTGACGTCAGGGGGCGTGTAATTCAAGTCGTCCATCCTGTTTTATGCGCATCATTGTATTTGTCTCGAGTGTTTGTAGTGTCTTAATTTGTGGGGTCCCGAGTTTTATCGGTGTTCTTTGTTTTTAAGCTTGGTTATTTGTTTTGAACATCGCTTTTAGTGTATTTTTTGTTTGGCGTAGTTCTTACCGTGATTTTAATTAATTTATGTGTGCATGCACTTCAGCTAAGAATCGGCTTGTTTGACCTTTTTATAGTTTTTTTACTGTCCCAATCTTACTTTTAGGCGGTATAACACCGCAGTGGCGTACGTCAACAATATGAAACTAATTAAAACAAATAAAAATGACACCACTCTCCTAATTTTATTAAAAATTATAATAATAAAAATAAATAGAACGTAAAATTCGTCAGCAATATTTAATAAGATTTACCAAAGCAAAATATTGATTATGGTCTTGGTTTATAATTTTTTGGTAATTTGTACATGTATGACCGAGCGAGGTGAAGCAGTGGTTGCCTCACATTCGGGAGGATCCGGCTTAGATCCCCGGCTCCCGCCGTCCTGGTTTCGGTTTATAGAGTTTTCCGAAGTCATTTCAGGTGAATGCTGGTATTGTTCCTTAAACAGCCTCCTTCTCCCATGAAAAATAAAAAAAAATAATAAATAAAATTAAAAATAAAATAATTAATTCATAAAATGACAGATGAAGCGTTTCTTCCATAATTTTTATTTCAAAAGTGTTGAGAAATATGACCGATCAGCTACGAAGTGATGTGATGGAAAATGAAGCCTTGATATGATAACTGATCTTAAAACAAGTAAATATAATGTAATGATTTTCGTATGCCAATAAAATGTATCTCTGATAATGAATGTGGTAACGCCAATGTAACGGTTGCTATCCAGTAAAAGCAAAATGAAAAGAGACCACTTTACACTCGCTTGCGAAACACGTGTTTTGCAAAGTGGTCCGTGTGACGTCTGTTCGTTATTTATAGCCGGCCAGGCCGATTGTCAGACATGCCATTACCGCTGAAGTATCAACCGTTTTGCAGCTGTCGCGTCACGCATATCCTAATATTCCGAAGAAAATTATGTAATATGGAGTTATTTCTAGAACAAAAATGTTGACGTGATTTTCTACTTGACTGTACAGTTAGTATCCTGGTTTATTATTTTTGTCTTGAACTACGCAGTTCTCGCGTATCAATAGGCTATTGTATTACTCCAAATTATTTTGACAGCTCATAATTAGCAGTAGCATAATTGTTTCTTTAAGGCCATGGTCTTTCAATTATTTTAAACATTTGCAAATAACCAGCATATTTTTTAAACAAATACTTTGAAAAAAAAATTGAGGCTGTGTACAGTCACATACGATACACAATTTTGTCAGAGCATTTTTTAAAAATAATGCACCGTTTGCTAGCAAATAATGATTTTGCTTCAGTTTGGCTTACTTTGGGGCAAAGAGGTCAGACCTCTCGCCTTTCACCAAGTCGATCCGGGTTCAAATCCCGGTGGGATCGGTCCCCGGATTTTCGCAAATGGTAATCGTGCCGTACGATGCAGCTGGTCTGCGGATTTTCTCAGGGATCTCCCGTTCCCCTCCCCAATTCATTCCGGTGCCACTCCATACTCACATCATGTCACCCTTCACCAGCACTAAAGATCTCGATGTTAAGCGCTGACTGAAAATCTCTCTCTCTTTTTTGGCTTATTTTGACAACAAAATATGATATACTTCAGGGACAAAATTCTAAAAAATCCGTTTGTAGTATTGCAACAAATAATTTCAGGTACAAACATTGATTAAAACCGTAAGAATGAATTTTCGATATATATATTAATATGCGTTAAAAAAATATTTTCGAAACCACTGCAAAACTGAAGAGCGAAGCCCATATCCCCAATATTTCTACCGGAATGGAATGTAAACAGAACGACGACATGAAGTGTAATTAATATGAACTTTTATTTAAAACGTTCTGCTAATTAAGTGCTCCAGAGTAAGAAACATACCTCAAATTTACTTAGGCTACCTAGATTTGCCTGGGGAACCTCGGTGAAACAGACCATACGTAACTGTGGTAGTATGTATACAAATGTTATTTGTTTAGCATACGAGACTTTAAATCTCAGCACAGGTCCAGTGAAACGAGCAATAAAATAATTTACATTGACTTTTACGATGTTACAGGTGTGACAGTGAGTCTTAGGATATACATCCAGATCATTTCTACAGAATATGTTATACAGGTTTAGTACGGGGCGATATTATGGTTCCATAAAATGTTGTACCATTACGATGTGTTTTTTTTTAGTGCCATGGCCTACAAAAGTGTTTGTGACCTCACTGTCTCATTACAAAGAGCAGAATTTATATGATACAAATCTTCATAGTTCCTAATTACAAAAACGCCTTGATGCGAACAAACTGAAAGAGTTGGAAGGAATTATGCAATGAAAGTAATATGAAGCATAATGATTTCATAGCAGTCATATGTTAAATAAAGATGCAATGAAGCTATATATATATATATATATATATATATATATATATATATATATATATATATATATATATATATATATATATATATATATATATATATATGTCAACATCAAAGCGAATTTGTACGTACGGTATACTGTTTACGATTTAAGTATACATGTAAAAAGATTTCTTCTTTCAATCAGGTTTATTTTGAGGTATCGTCCTTTAAGTTAAAATTAGTTAGAAATGTCCTATATGCTCAATGATACGGACACATAAATGCAGTCAAACATTTTATATTCCTACACTACGAAGTTACGTTCTGAAGACGAAAAAAAAAAATTATTCTATGTTCTCCTTTATGACAGTAATAATAATATTAATAATAATAATAATGACGACGACTTGTAATTGGGCAACCGTCCGGTGGGTGGCAAGCGGTAATCTCCGCCTCAGTTACCTACCAATCCCCTCCTAAACTTTTCAACTCTCTGAACATTACCAACTCTTCGGAAAGCAAAGTAGACTCCTTTGCTAAAATGGAAATGTTTCGAAGCAGTACGTTTGACTAACCACCTGGTATACAAATGACATTCTGACTTTAGAGTTGTATGAAAAATGTGGGATGTTTTTATGTCAATATAAGGTAAAATATGCTTGTCAAAGAAGTGAAGATGTAGCGAACTGATATCCTCGAAATAACACCGAATTCATTCAGACAAGATAGTTTCGGGTTTCTACTTTGAGGAAAACTTGAACGAATGAATTGGAAAAACATCTACACCCGAAAGAAGACGAAGCGCAAATTACATTTCCAAAGAGTGCCGAACTGTTCTGTAACTTAATGAAACTTTCTCTCTCAGAAGTATTTGATATCTTGGCGGTGATAGTTGATTCCTTACATCTGTTTTATAAGGAAATGAACTTCTGCCATTTTTTTTCCAAACTGAATATCTAAAAAAGGGCTACTAAAAATTGACTTGGAAACTTTTGCGAAGTAAATTTGGCTCATTTGCAAGTTCGACAGAGTTCGCCGTAAATTACACACACAGAAAATTGGCAGAAAACGTCTGAAAAATAAAGTCAGCTGAACGGATATTAAATTCGCTCCTTAAAATAGAACAGAAATAAGGATTGTACTACTGTTGTTTTACTAATATACAATTTTTGATTAATCGATATTAACTGCATTTAAGATTAACAATGCGTCAAAGTACTTGTGCGCATAGACTACATGTGTGTGTGTATATGTGTGTATAGGTGTGTTAGGGTGTGTTAACGTGTATGTATAAATTAACTAAATAATGATTTATAATTTTGCAAATTTTTTGGCAGTTAAATTCTTGTTTTGTAACCTATAACTTACGATTTTTAAGGGATTACTTAATTTATAATATGAAATCTTAATTGAATAACACTGAAATACACAATTTACTACAAAGTATCAATAGCTAGCTACCTGA
The DNA here is from genome assembly GCA_003012365.1 of Medauroidea extradentata. NCBI lineage: Eukaryota > Metazoa > Arthropoda > Insecta > Phasmatodea > Phasmatidae > Medauroidea > Medauroidea extradentata. Next base: position 6,867 of record PNEQ01021439.1, on the reverse strand, counting down.
TAACAGAATGACTACGTTTACCACTCCATATGGATTCCAAAATTTGAATGAATCTACTGCAAGCCAGTTAAAAATAAGTAAACAAGTCGTGGAGATATCACGTGCTACACGTTTGTACTATTAGAAGCCAATGGATATTCTACTTCAGCCGATACACGTATAGAACAAAGAAGTCTAGGCTGTTGCCAGATGAATACGCGCTGCGCAGATGAAAAAATACGTTAGATACAGAGTATTAGAGGACTATCACAAGGATTGTTGAATCCCACAATTGTTTCCAGGTCAAGGAGTAAGCCTTGGCCAAGTTGTCCAGAGACGCTGCCGTCTTCATCAATCACTGAGAATTAACGAAGCACACTTCGACTTAGTAACTAATTACAGCTGTGGGCGTCCACGTGCCTGGACGTCTAGCAATAATCGCCGAGATCTTGTAGGTTTGTAATTAGAGTTGTCGTGGTGCTTGTGCTCGCGCGGTATCTGCGAGGTAGAGCATCGCGACGAGATAAGCGAGCTGTCACGCGACGGTATCGAGCGATGAAGAAGCCGGCCAATGGTTGTGTTTCGTGCTACCTCTCTGGACAATCATTAACTACTCGCTCCAGACTACATGAAAAAAAAAAAAAAAGATAAGTTAAACTTTGCACCTACGAGCTCTTCGCGGTAATTATGGTTTCCCGAAATTGCTCTAGGCGAATACTGGGATGGTTTACTAAAAAAGGCCATTGCCGATTTCTCTCTCAACTACTGTCATTGTATCAAGTTGTATGTCACCGTCTCTAACGACCTTCCTGTCAACGAGACGTAAACCCCACTTACGTTACTATATTCTCGGTTATGGCAGTTTCGTCAACAATCAATCTAAACTGTGTAATTGGAAATGAAGGTTTATGGCAGGAAAACTCGACTGTTTTGCTGGGTTTCAACTCACGTTCAGCTTAATAGAACTTACTGGCTTTGTCTGGTACTTGTAGCGTATTTTACTGAACCAATAAGAATCCCGATATCGTAATATTTGACGTCTGTTATTGGTCTGCAGACGGCTATGTTGTGTCAGAAGTATACCACAGGATCATATATGTTGCAAGAAACTGCAGTGTTTTCATGGGTATGTTGGCACAAATCATTTTCACGGTAAACTATCATCTATATGTATAATATATTTAGGGACCTGTAAAATTAGCGTTATTATTTGTTAACAGGATAGACTTAGCAGTCCTATACATGGATGGAGTTATGCAGAACGGAACCAATCCACAAAGTAATTTAATATGTTGAAATAATCATTCCAAGTAGAATAAGAATGTAAGAAGTATATCCTAGGAAAATAACAAATATTAAATCAAAATATTTAAATAAAAAGAAAAGACCAGAAAAAGTGGTTTCTGCAAGGATGTCTTTGACCTTGAATATCTCAGCTCCAGTAATTTGTGGATTGGTTCCCTTCTGCATAACTCCATCCATATAAACTGTTACAGTATGAGGCGACACTGGCCGTAGCCTCTATGTGATGTCAGCTAGGTGTGTAACGGCTTTACTGCAGGTTGGTCACTCAAACATGCAAGTTTTAACTATTGCACGGATGCATTTTACCCGGCAGACCACGGCAGTTTTTGCCTGTGGGGGAAGTTGGACGAGTATATAACCAATTAGAGTTTAGCCTGATGGCAAGAAATATTGCGAATTTTGCATGTTTCTATGCATTATATATTTAGCCGTTTCGTCTTCAGTACAGTGAAATACATACACTGTTACTACAATATGAAGTATTTTGTGGGTATACGGCATTGGTTGTGAATGTTGCTGAGTAGCAGAAAATCCATCGTTACATAAAATAAGCAAGTAAAAAAAAAACAAGGAACATAAAGTTATCAGCAATGTTATCGTTGGTGTAAACTAGGCTTAATACGAACGCTTTGCAGGGCAAATATAAAATTATGCGTTTTTGCCACCTGGACGCCCTTACATGTTCACTTTCAGGTGAAGTATGTCTTTTTAAATACCTACCAAAATGTTAAACTATTAGTTTTAGTGTTAAAACAAGTACAAATTATGATATATTTGTGACAAAGTGTCACGAATGCTAGAATGGTTCCTTAAGCCTATTTTACCCCAACGATAACATTGCTAATAACACGTGTGCTCTACAAAGTTATAAACAACGTTGTACAAATGCTTGAAAATTGTTGACAACATTATGTTAAATATTGTTGCCAAGATTCTGTTATAAACCTTGTTAATATTTATAAAAAAAAATATATTTTGATACTAACATTTTGTTGAAAACATTTGCTAGCAACAAAAGTTATGAATTTTAGAATCTTGTTAACTACTTTTCACCAACACTGCCAATAAAATTACATTCCCTACCCATTCTAGGACGGTCTAAATCAAAAGAATGCTGGTAACAAATGTTACTAGCAATGTTATGAACAATGTTGTAGATCATTTTTTGTCATAAACATTATTATTAACTTCCGTTCATCATTCTTACGACTTTGTTAGTAATATTTGTGTATACAGCAATCTAGCTAACACACTTGCTATCATCATTGCTGGAAAATAGTGTAACATAGCTGAGAATTTTTTGATAACATTTTTGTAAACTAACATTTTGTAATTAACATTGTTACTGTTAATTTTTAGGTGTAAACTCGGCTTTAAACAGACCCTGGCTGACTTTTTCCTTCCTTTCCCTGCGTATCTCTACCAAGGCCTAGTGCTGTTAAGAGGGCATGTAAAAAACAAACGAAGTGACATCCTGATAAATCTTTTCCTGCTACGTCTTCAGCGCTGCCACCATATATTTAAGCAACCCACCGATGATACTTTATGATTCTATATCTTATCAGATGCTTTAAGAAATATTAAGATAACATTTAAACATAATTGCTTAGCTCTTTTAATACCGTTAGTCAAATTGATGCGTTACGTAAAGATGTTAGGGTTCTTCACGTTTATATGTATTATTTTATGACGGTTGGTGTTGGAAACGCTTAAAATTAATTTAATTGTATTGTTTAGTAAAAAACTCTAGATTATATAAATGTAACAAAGTAGAAAAACCAGAACTTTAAAGTTTTATTTAAAATTGCCTTCGGTTTTTCTACACCGCGTTTGCAACATGTGGAAACGCAATTTTTATGGCCACGTTAAAACACCCTGCTAATGACTGGAAAATATCTCGTCCACATGCGAAGTCTGTGGGTGTGAACTCTTATGAGAGGCAAGTTCCCTCTGCAAATGCACAGACGAATATTACACATACGGTAGATGCGGAGCATGTTTGATGCGGTCACTGTGTACGACTCGCATATAAATCGAGGTTTTACTTTGCACTGGGGGAAAAAAGGGAGGGGGGTTCATATGTGGTTTCCGACATGGCCGTTACGGACAAGTGTTGATGTAATATTCAGTTGAAAACTACCTCGATTCTTCGGTCGTTAAGTTTACAGCCTCGTTTGAGCGTTGTTATACTCTATCCATTCTAAGGTTGCAGCTAATTCATTCATGTGAATGACAATAAAAATTTTTGTACAGCATAAATTTCATTTGAAATATTGAAAAATACAAGGAATCTGTGTTGCAGCATAATCACAATGTGAAAAATCAAGATATAATTAAATTCCTTTGAATAATTTCGCTAGCAATTAGTATTTCTGCTGCAACCTTAGAGTGGACAGAGTAGAGTTAAAATTAATTAATGAAAAGCAGTTAGCTTAGAATTTTCTGTAAATTACCGAGAAATAAGTTATGTTTAAAGCCATGATCTATCATATCTATTGCTTTCATGATAGTGTATTTTTTACTCCTAAATGGGAGCGTATACCGAAAATCCGTTGTACAGTTAATGTTAAAAATTATTTTTACTGCTTAGTCCAATATTTTCTAGGCAAAAATGGTATAGAAATGGCTAATTAATTGATTAATCAATAATTGTCAATTTCTTAATTGCACGATTCGCTGACGCCACTGTGTATTTTGACCTAAAAAAATATTTAACATAGAATACAATGCTTTTAACAAATCTGTGCAACATTTATCGATGTATGCTCTCGTTTAGAATTTAAAAATAAGTACCGTTAAATGGTATATATGATGGATCATGGCCTGGAATTAGAATTTCTTACTTTCCGTGATCACATAAATTCGACTTTGCTTGCAGACAGCTGGAACGTACCGATGTAAACCATCTGGCTTAGGCGGTAAAAAATCGAAACCTGTCCTTGCAACTCATGGGCTAGAGTACTAACTAATTGGCCAATTTGACATTTCTTTGTACGAGTTTTCCCGCCTTACCATTAAAACTCCACCTCTTAGTTTATTCTTTTCTGTCAGTACATTCGTAGTTTTCTGGCTAGGCTCTTTACGTCGTTATCTTTCATGTCTTAGAGAATAATATCAACGCACACTTTAGTAAACCGTGCACAAATTATTCTGGCTGGGGCGCAGCTTCGGTAATTAAAAAATTGCTCGCTCTCTGATTCGATCAGATGGCGAGAATGCCGATTCCTTCTTTCTTGTGCTCCGTCATATGGTTTGCTCAAATGTATTATTAGTGCCTGCATATGGAAATGTTATCGTACTTCGATGACCGTCATGTTATTTTTACCTTTTTTAATCGAACGCAAATATTCCCTTGCTATATAGGAATTATTTTACTAATTATGAAATTTCTTTTAAAAAAATAATAAAACTGGCCGTTAAAAAATCCAAACTAGAAAAAAAATTCAGAATTTTCTGAAAATGTTTGAAAAATAATTTTGTATTGGTTCGAGCTGTTTTATAAAAATTATTTTTTTATATGTGAAAATCAGAAGTGTTGTTTAGTTGTAATAATAAGAAATAAATTGTTTTCTGGTCAAGTTAGTGTTTCAATTAAACGGAGATATTATCTCACATAACATTGTCTGAAAATGTTTTGTTCAGAATGCCTTAGAGACGATTTGATAAATTGCACCAGAATTTGTGAAGGTTCAGATGGTTACACATCATCCTGGAATAAAATATTCTAACGACACCACTAGGATAGTGATTATTTGTTACGCATAACATATATGCTCGTTCTGACTCGGTCGTTATTGACATCGCCACAGCTCAGAATTCTAACATCATAAGGAATAACAAAGGTCTTTGGATATTAATATAATCCAATCCTGTTATTTCTCACGTCCAAACATTGCTATTTGCAGTAAAATTTATTTTCAAGACTAAACGTAAAATATATGACATAATTTTGTCATAAAAGTATATATAGTCTTTTGTTTCGAACTAACGAAATAATTTCTTCGCTCACCTGTGTTTGAAATGGAGGCGAAAATGAGAAAATACAATACACAAGCTATTTTTTCTATGTTCTAATAATATAATTCAATTTTTTTTCAAATATTAAAAAAATTTAAAATCTCGCGATTTTCAACTGAAGTATAAACTTGTTTCCTCAAGTTTTCTTTGTATTAAGCAATTAAGTTTTGATAGTTTACAGTTATTAACGCATATTTTTACTTGAAACCTACTGTATTTAAATCTGTATCGAAGTAAGTGTTAGTTGTTTAGCAATACCTTCTTTTCATTATTTTAAACCTATATTATTTACCATAGAACATATTCAAACGCGAAGATGGTGACAGTCAAGTGGACTATTTTGTGCAATTCTTATCCTAGTCCTCTTAAAATTGAGTATCAAATATGAATATCTTGTTTGGTTTGGATTTGTAGTCAAGTTGGGAGCATTTGTTTAGAATCTTACGTATTCCACTTTTCACATTAGCACAACGGAAAGTTGAGTGGAAATTCTTAATGTAAGTGCCAAAAGAGACTAAATTGATTTTCTTGCATTAAAACCAGTTTGATCTTTTAAAGAACTGTGCAATGGGAGTGCATGACTGAATTCAGTTTCTTGGACGTACTCCATTGCAAATTGAATGACTGTCAAAGAAAACTAAACAAATAAAAGAAAACCATAATATAAGCAGAGTATGCTTTAGTCAGCAAGATACATGCACAACAAGAAATTCCAAAATGGAATCGGGTCAAATAGAAACAAGGAACAAACAGATAATAAATGAAAATAATAAAAAATAAAATAAAAAACCAAGTAACATGCGACACAACGATGAGATGAAACAAAAAAAAAAAAAAAAAAAAAAAAAAAAAAAAAAAAAAAAAAAAAAAAAAAAAAAAAAAAAAAAAAAAAAAAAAAAAAAAAAAAAAAAAAAAAAAAAAAAAAAACAGCAAATATCAGACACGAACAGAAAAATAACAAGAAGACACAACAAATAGACGAGACAAAACGCAACAGATAACAGACACATACAGAAAAGACAAACGACACAACGAAGAGACGAAACAAGACACAGTAGTTTTCCAGACAGACAGTGTTACGACGTTTCGGGAACTGGAATCTGTTCCCTTCATCAGGTAGACACACAGGGTTCAGAAACACGAGTGCGACTGATGAGGAGACTCCACCATTTCCTCATGTGCCATCCGAGGCCGTGCTGTCGCGAGACCGAAAGCCGAAGCTTCCATAACTCGCTGGGTGTTTGTAAAATCAAATGCACCCCGACAGTCTAGTTTCAAATCATTGGAACGGCGGCGGGGTGCGTGTAACTGTTTTAGCTGGGCTCCGGACCCGTATTTAAGGCTGGAGGAGGGTTGTTGCCATTACAAAAATTACGTGTTTGTGTAAACGGCGGGGGAGTTAAGCTCCCCTCCAGCTAGGCTGGAGTGATGTAGTGTCGTGATGTCTGTATAGTGAGGTGAGTGTTGTCAGCAAGTGGCTAGCTAAACTCGTGGAGTAGTAGTGCGTGAGTCCCTACGACCATGAGAGCCGCTCCAATCAATCCCAGCCTGCTAACTGAGGATCAG
>PNEQ01021437.1:0-26970 GCA_003012365.1 Medauroidea extradentata | reverse complement strand
CGGCCTGTCAAGCGAGCCGTGGACGAGCTATAGTCATACGGAAGTTCAGGTGATACGTGGGACGTGCGGTAGAAGCGCATTGTTGCCAACCTATATTACCGCACAACTTTAACGGCCTGTCAAGCGAGCCGTGGACGAGCTATAGTCATACGGAAGTTCAGGTGATACGTGGGACGTGCGGTAGAAGCGCATTGTTGCCTACCTATATTACCGCACAGTTTAGACGGTCTGTCAAGCGAGCCGTGGACGAGCCATAGTCCTGTAGAAGACTGGATAATACGTGGGACGAGCGGTAGAAGCTTAGTGCTGCCAACTGGCATGTCCGAGTAGTACGAGAATAACAACAACGGCGGACTGGCGAAGCGTCGGTCAAGATACCCAGCCAGACACAGCGTCACGACGCCCGCCGCCCACAAGACTGCAGGAATGTAAACTGTTAGTCACCGCAATGTGTATCCACGTCTAGCCCGCAGGGCCGATGTTCCGCCAGGAAGCCACAATTCGGAACATTTCACATGGAGTATGGAGTTTCGAGGCGCCGCCTATCTGCGCATTATTGACTCGGAACTGACGGAGCTATATAGGCGACCTTGCCCTTAAATCCGCGGTGATGACTTCAATTAAATATTGGAGGGGCAATAACACGAGACCACGTTGACAAAACGGTGGTCCGGGGATTCTTCCACGGAAAAAATTGGATTCGAATCTGCAGAAATACTGATTTTTAGTAGTTTCGTACCTTGACAAGTAATAAACCTCAAGTAGAAATGTCAATGTTTTTAAAGATAATTTTATATTAACAATTTTACACAGATAGATTACCTTTGCCAATTCCGGATCATTAATGAACACTCAACATTAGTACAATTACAGTAACATGAGGAACAGCATAAATATTTCAATACGCTATGACTACGAACATTACCTGCATGCGTTAAGTGTGTTCAAGTGCGATAAAATCATAATTTTATGAAATATCGTTTGTTTTGTAGACTATACTTATAAGTTTAGTTTCCTCTTACAAAACAATTTTAGCTCTCATAGTTTTCTCATAACGGTGCGTCAATGTCAAAATCTGCTTGTTACGTTGCCATGCAAATTGTGAAAACCAATCCATCTTCTTAAATGGAATAATGCACTGTGAACTTACATCCCATGAGCTATGCCATAAAACATTTAAAAACTCACAATGCCATAGTTTGAATTTTTAAAAAATCACAGAAATACAGAGCAAATTTTTGTAATATAAAAATAATTCGTGGGATGTTTCTTAATGTTTTACTACGTGGCTCATGGCATGATTTTTCACTGTGAATTATTTTACTTACATAAGTCAACTGGTTTTTCACTATTTTCATGGCAGTCAGAACACGCAAATGATGACTTTGACGCACCTTTATGAGAGAACTATGTGAAATAAAATTGATTTGTAATAGGAAATTGCACTCACAAGTACCGTCTGCAAAACTAACACTATTTCATATAAATATAAAATTATGATTTCATCGCACTTGAACACCCTTGAGACAAGACATTCAAATATTAATTTTTTTTTCTTAAGGAATGTGCTTTTATACTTAGCGACCAAATGTAGCGTGTTACTGGTCTACGTGTGGAAGTGTAGTTCGCTGAAGGAATATGCGCTTTCTGGTCTCATTTCTTGTTATGAATTCATCAGTCAGCTCTAATGCCACTGCAACCTTCTTATGGATATGTAGAAAGCTCCCAGAATTCAAGCTCAGCTGTCCCATTGTTGAACGCAAGTATGTTTTAAGTCTCTTAAGCCCAGAGAAAGACCTCTCCGGTTTCTCTACAGACGGGAATTGTCATCACGAGTTTCAAAAACTTGGAAGTGTTCTGAGAGAAAAACATTTAGATGACCTTCTTGCCTGAAATGGCTGACGATGTCTTCTATGTTCTCGACAGATTTCCCTTCATTCTACAGAAAATCGCGAAACATTCCTCTGTGAAGCAAAAGACGATCGGGGTCGTTGTCTTCTTCGTAGAATTGCACAATATCTTCTTTGTTAGCATCACTTCCCAACAGAAACTGCTCCAATAATAATTAAGTTAACAGAATGACCATTTGGGAAAAAAAAGGGGGGGAAGACCCTTTGTCGCTCCTTGGTAAATTTAGGGGTGGTGGTGGCAAAAGTAGCTTTGCCCTCCTCACTCCGAAGTCGTGACTATATAAACAACAACAATTCTGAATGAAATGATGGCATTCTATTATCCGAATAACAAAACTGTCTATGGATGCTGCAACGAACCAAGCGCTGAATTAGCATGCAAAGTTCCCGCGGATCGATTTTGAACTATGGGTCTTTAAGAGTGCGGATAGATAAATAACAGCTGAAAACATCAATTGATTTGTACGCTTTTTTCTAAGCCATTATGGACAAAATACTCAATGACAATCCTAGATAATGGTATTTGCCAACTTTATGAGTAAATATTAATCCAGAATTACTAATTCGCTACGCGTGATCTCTTGCGCCGCAGTTAAATGCACGAGGTTCCGGCGTCAGAGATTGTGCCTCAGAAGTTCGTAACACTGGAAACAATTTAGTTTAAAACGTTGGCAAAAACTATTGTCTAGGATTGCTATTGTTTAACTTTCGCAAATTGGCTTCAAGAAACCTACAGTTATAGATTAATGCTTTTAACGTTGAATTATGTACCACGCTCTCTTAATCAGTGACCATCAAATTATATTTAGAGATGGTGAAATTTCGCTAATTCAATGACCTGCATCAAATATCCTGTGCATACTCAAGCCCTGTCTATTCGTTCAGTGTCTGCTATTCCACTGAGTAACAGCTAGTGGACAAATGGTCGGGACTTGAGTATGCATAGGATACTTGATTCTAACATGCAGGTCATTGAATTAGCGAAATTTCACCATCTCTAATTATATTGGAAAAACTGTAGTAAAGTTCAGTGCACGTTTCTATCTGCGTGTCATATACATCCTGTAAGTACATTTAGAAGTACTACAGTCTGAAAAGGCCGTCTTTAGCTATGTTGGAGCGCTTAAAAACTGTTTTTAACGAGCATTCCGTCCTGGTCCGAAGTGAGATTTCTTTTCGTACATTCGCACTGTGGCCACATGTGTAACAACTTTGTATATAAATAACGTATTTACGAACAATTGCAACGAATATGAAGCGAGTAGTGGGCGGCGCCTTTGGATGATGATAATAATAATAATAATAATAATAATAATAATAATAATAAAGTCTTTCAGCGGGCCCTGCAGACGTACAGCGTGTCGAGTGGTCGCGGGTGCTTGGACGTGTCGCCGCGGCATACACTAGCTTCTATTCCGAGCAGCCACGTGTTTCCTGTCACACGACGGCCTTCAGACCAGGGGCGGACAAAAGCCGTCGACTCCTCAGGTCTGCGCGAGGTCCACGATAAGCGACGGTCATCCGGGACTTTCGCGGATGCAACTGAGAAGTTGGACTTCTCGACAGTCGCATGGACGGCGTAGCAGCGCGTCACGCGTATTATTTTTTTTTTACTCAAAACCGCTTAACTTATTCATATTATGTTTATCTATGAAAAGAACACACACTTGAAACTATGCTTCTATGTTTTCAAAAATTCAGCACACTTATTAGAAACACGATTTTCGGGCCTCTCAAAATAGCTAAAAACGATTTTTTTTAGACTGCTGAACTCCGAAAATATTACCTGAATTCCTAAAGTGCAAAGAGAGAGACTTGCGTTGGTTTTTACTTCATACTCATCAAAAATAAAATATTGTGGTCACCGCTTAAAGTCCCGAAGGAAAAAGACTACAAGGAAAACCTGGCTAGTCAGTTTGGCGCGCTGCGAATAGAGGCGATTTGCTTCTCGTCAAGCGTAGGACACTGGCACTTATCGCTACGCTGTTCCCACACGCCAAAGGTGGACATTTTGCACTGGCGAAGACTCCTCTTAACTCATGCAAGTTTTGGGATACTTTTTCTATTGGTTCACTGTTAGAGACGGCAGACAATCGGAAGAATCTTTTCTGCTAAAGTATTCTCCTCATCAGTGCAGTGTCCTGAGGTACGTCTGATTGGACGGTTGTGTAGCACGGTCTACCTGTTCACAGACAAATCACAGACGTTCAGTAGTGGCGCACCAGATTGGCCCAGTCAAATAGGGTATCAGCAGTAACGACAGAAAAGCGTTGGAAATTAATATACTACACTGAAGCCTAGCAAACAGTCAAATTTACCCTCGATAAATCATCATCCCTTGCCATCGTTTATTAAACTTGTCCTTGACAATTATGAACTAGCTCTGGATGTTGGGCGCAGAATAAAATATCTTCATTTCAGTTCTAAACTAGTGGCGAACCTCCATGAAAACACTCGCGGACTTTCGTGTTAAATAGTTAAATGTGCAAATGGTCACTCACTGGGGCAGCAAACAATGAACAAGTCGCCGAGAAGTGTATATGTGTGTGTACGTACGTGTGTATGTCTATATATATGTGTGTATATATGTATGTCTATACAGACATATATGCATATATATGTATGTCTATATATACATATATGTATATATATGTATGTCTATATATACATATATGTATATATACATATATGTATATATACATATATGTATATGTATACATATATGTATATATGTATGTATTTATATATATGCATGTATATATTTATGAATATATATGCATGTATATATGTATGTATATATATGCATGTATATATTTATGTATATATATATATGCATGTATATATGTATGTATATATATGCATGAATATATGTATGTATATATATGTATGTATATATATGCATGTATATATGTATGTATTTATATACATGCATGTATATATAAACATACAGGATGGTCCTGAACTACAGGTACAAACGCAGAAGGTAATTCCTTAAGGAAAATAAAGTAGGACATATGTAGCGCACTTTGTACCTAAGTGTAATATTGTGGGAGTAATGAGCCGCAGAATATCGAATTTGAAAACCGTACTTGTTTTAAATATCGGAAACAGAATTATTAAAAACGACAATACTATGAACATTGATTTTTATTATAATAGTCTTCAAACCCACATAAAATGCTGGTTGATACCTTCAGCCATTACTAAAAGAACAGCGGTGGCCACCCTCTAAGTTGACTAAACGTTTGTGCCATCGGGATAGTGGAACATTTGATGATGTTTTATTGAGTAATGCGAGCTTTGTATTAAAAATGGTCCTCTTATTGCAACTGTCTAGGGCTCATAGTTTTTGTGAAAAACGCACGCGAAACTTTGACTGAAGCGATAGAGTACAAGGAGAGCATAGGCAATACTGCGTGCATTGTGTTTGGAAGTGCTCAATTGCTCTATCCAAAATGGGTTAGAAAACATTACATACGAAAAATATCGTACATTAACTTGTAAGGAAGATATCCACCCTTACAAAGCGACGTTTTACCGAACAAAAATTAAATCTAACAGACAATAACAAAGGTATTGTGAATGATTACATTGATCGTAAGTATTTGCATAGCCACTATTTTGGTGAACAACTTCGAAAAAACGAGGGGGTGGTACGGTCCTACCAATGTGTGTGTAACATGTAGGTATTTTGTATTTTGTATTGCTTCTCAAAGATGTAATACAAATGCATAATAAAGTCACCTTCATGCAACATGTTTATGTGAACTATTGAGAAGAAATACATGTAAGGATGCACTTTATTGCCCTCCAGGTATGCATCCTGCATTGCAAGGCTGGTCATATGACACAGTTGCGCGCGCATCGTTCGCTTAGCACCGCTACCGTGGTGTGCCAGGGTGGCATTGCACAGTTGGTGCGCAACATGGAGAGACGTTACAAATATGCAGAAATGGCAGATATGCATCTCATGTATGGTGCTGCTGGAGGTACGCGAGTAAAGCTCAGCGTCTGTATGCATAGACATTTCCAAACAGACATAGTCCAGGACATCGAATGTTCTCGTCTGTGGACCGACGGTTACGCGAGACTGGAACACTTACAGCGAACAAGAAAGACACCGGCGTGAGACGCAATGTTAGAACAATCTATTTCACCCGCAGTTTCCTACGGTTTTCTTTGTTGACGGTGCCTCTTAGCCTAAGCCATACCAGCGCCCGGCCCCCTTAGGCGAGGAGAGAGATCACGCTCTACTACGCAGTGAACTTTAGCTAACAGCCAGGTGGAACCGCCCGAACCCTTTGACGGAACACTGAACTGTGCCTCCATACACCTTCCAAAGGAGGACAGGGGCTAGCGAGAGAGCCAAGGGCCACCCATCCCTGGTTCTCGCCCACTGGCCTGCCCCCCCGACTGAGATCCTCAGCTCAGTCCCCTCTTTGTTTGAGTCGGGGCCCATCTTACCCCTAACAGACTCACCGGGCCTGCTTCCGGACACTTTCGCAGCCACTCGTCAGCTTTTCTCAGGGGAAGGGTCCCTTCCAGGCCTGCCCCGCATACAGGCAACCACCACCACTACGAATCCAACCCAGACCAGACACGGCAGATAACCATGCCGTGGGGCTAACCTGGTCGCCCGTAGTACTACCTAATTTCCATGGCAATTGTGGGTTTTCCAGGCGGACCGTCTGGGTACATCAGATCACACAGGGTCCACCTTTCGACGGGGAACCCACTGGGGGGGGGGGGGGACCACCCTTACAGCCATACTGCTCGGGCGTGTGACCTGTTTCCCCAGACTGCATCCGGTTCGTCCATTTCCATTACCCTGATCTCCCACTTGGAGATCTGGGATTTTGGGCCACAACAGTCTGAGCGCTAGGTAGTCTAACGCCCCACCTAGTGGTTTCTCCTTGTTGCCATCTATCGGAGAATCCATCAAGGCAGTTACCCCTTTCTCCACTCTGAGGAGCCGAGATGCATAGGGCCCGCACGCCAGAGCCTGCATCGGTTCTAAGATCCGGTGGCGCCACGAGGAGGCTGCAGGTTGACTTGGGTGTGAGAGGTTTTTGTGCTGAGGGGTCACGGAAGCGTAAAGTTAGGACCAGAGGTCGAGGAACCCATCCCGGTGTGGTGCCCACCAATACTCACGAGCTCCGGAGCAACATCAGCACCCCTGTGAGTGTGTATGTGGTTACTCCCTTCGGATACTAGAGGGAGATGCACGATCGCATTGGATTTCCCCAAGGCGAGAACACACTTTAACCACCGCAATGTTAGAACAGTCAACTTTGAAGAGGAAGTATTGGAACACATCGCCGATTCGCCATCAAGTAGCACACGTGGAATTGCTCGCACAATGCATGCAAGCCACCAAAGTGTGTTGAGGGTTCTGCATGAACAACTACAACATCATTTCATCGTGAAAAGGTGCAAGCATTACAACCTGCTGATTTTCAGTCACGAGTCGATTTCACTCGCTGGTTTCTGCATCAATGCGCAAACGAACCTGGATTTTCTCGCAACATTATGTGGACCGACGAGACTTCTTTTACGCGTGATGACATTCACAACAGTCAAAATAGTCACGAATGGAACGACATCAACCCACAAGGAATGGTTGAACACTGCCATCAAGTGACATTTTCTATTAATGTCTGGGTCGGCATTGTCGGCAACAACCTGATTGGCCCTTAGTTTTTGCCGGCACGTTTGACTGGCCGCCTTTATCGACAGTTTTTAGAGGACATACTTCCAGTTCTGTTGGAGGATGTGGATTTACAATTACGACAGCGTATGCGGTACCAACATGACGGAGCTCCTGCACACTTCAATTTGGAAGTTCGTCGTCACCTTACCACCACATTTGGTGAGCGATGGATAGGCAGAGGTCGACCTGTGAAGTGGCCACCACGCTCCCCAGCAGACCTGACGCCACCTGATTTCTTTTTGTGGGGTCACCTGAAGACATTAGTATACGAGACCCCGATCAACACAGTAGCTGAACTTCGTGCCCGGATTACTATTTGCAACACCCCACACATGTTGCATCGCGTGACGCAATCAATTGCTCGTCACTGTCAATTGTGTAGCGAAGAAGGTGGTCGCCACTTTGAACAGTTACTGTAACAAAATGTGGCATTTTCGCACAGCAAGTTCTCGTGCAGTTGCAATCTAAAATAAAATAAAAACAAAACCAATAAAATTAACCCCAATGCACAATCATTACGAGTTAATCAACGTTTTTTCCCATTTGGAATACAACTATCAGAAGATATGTACAAACATGATTCTGCCCTAGCGTGTAACCCGCATTCACATACAGCAAATAAATTATAGTCGTACGACCACCTTTGCAACGCAGGTTGCATGCCTGGCAGGCAATAAAGTGCACCCTCACAAGTGTTTCTTCTCAATAGTTCACATAAACATGTTGTGTGAAGGTGACTTGTATTATGCATTTGTATTACATCTTTGAAAAGCAATACAAAATACCTACATGTTACACACACATTGGTAGGACCGTACCACCCCCTCGTTTTTCTCGAAGTTGTACACTACAATAGTGGCTATGCAATACGATCAATGTAATCATTCACAATACCTTTCTTATTAGCTGCTAGATTTAATTTTTGTTCGGTAAAACGTCGCTTTGTAAGGGTGGATATCTTCCTTACAAGTTAATGTACGATATTTTTCGTATGTAATGTTTTCTAACCCATTTTGGATAGAGCAATTGAGCACTTCCAAACACAATGTACGCAGTATTGCCTATGCTCTCCTTGTATCAACCAGCATTTGTACCTGTAGTTCAGGACCATCCTGTATATATAACAGAGGGCTGTGAAATACAGCCGGCAGGTCGTACTCGTGGAATTTTTTTACATGTATCATGATTAGAGGCCATGATTTTTTGCGAAAATAACTCTACAACAGTTTGTTTCAATGCCTCATGTGCACATATGAAGATCTGCTTCGTGGTTACTGGCAGAATATATCACTGCGCAGACTTGGCTCATTTGACTGTGCCATCAGTAACAAGGTTACTGCGACACCACACGCCTGTGATTTGCAGGTAGAACCCTAGATGCTGAGAGTTACAAACAGCCTATCACTAACTATGAAGCATTGCTGCATATGTGCACAAAAGGCATCGAAACAAATTGTTCCAGGATTCTTTTTGCGAAAAATCGTGGGCTCTACTCATGACCTCGTGATTCGGACGCCCACGAGTTCTCATCTAAAATAGGGGCGTGCAAAATCGCAATAGTTTCTAGCAGCAGACTAGACTGCAAGCTACTATACGATCTCTCGACCTCTCCCATTAGTCTACAATGTTGTGGCCTGACGTAAAGATCTCTTATGACGAATAATTGAATTTAACACGGTAGCGAGTAGCGTGACTGATCCTGCAAAGCATTTACTAGGGCTAAGAAAATTTCGCGAGTTCAATGACCTGCATGCTAGAATCCAATGTCCTATTCATTCTCAAGCCCCGTCCATTCGTTCATTGTCTGCTCTCTGGATGAGTAGCAGGTAATGGACAAATAGTAGGGCTTCGGTATACACAGGATAACGAATTCTAGCATGTTGGTCGTTGAACTCGCGAAATATTCTTAGCCTTAGCATTTACACACGTAACTAACATCTAGATGCACGATTATTTCACGTATTGATTGTAAGTCAGGTTGAACGTCAATAACGTATACGTCACTCCTCCTTTTGTGATTAGACGAGAGCGGGTTTAACACACATTTGACGACTGTAAGCCAAGTCGTGGAGATATCGCGTGCTACATATTTGTATTATTAGAAGCCAATTTATATTCGGGTTCAGCCGGTACACATATAGAATTAAGAAGTCTAGGCTGTTGCCAGCTGAATACGCGAAATACTCGTGCCTCTACTGATATCACACACTCACAGAATGCGCTCAGGCACATTCAGAGCGGTGGAGTCTAATCTGTCACTATTTTGCATTCTTCTAATCACTAGAACCAGACAAATTCGTGGGTTCGCTGACGTGTAGGCTAGCCTCAAAGAATATTTGTGTACTGAAGCAGACAACAGCTGCTCTTTGGCTGCTCGCTGACACAGTTACAAATGCCTACATTAGTTATAATTTTATAATTGGCTTAGAAACTTTCAGGAAGGGTCAAAAAAGTTAATAGCAAATTGTGAAAGTCTCATGATCTTAGAACAAATGTTATTGCAGAAAATCGAGAAATAAAATTTAGCATCGAGCCCTCCCCCTCAAGGACACATAAAATATATCGGCAAGAAGAGACTGTCGTCTGTGGACTGGGCTGTTAATGGCCAGTGTTCTTTTTTAAGCCAGTGGTTGTCTGTCGCAGGAAAGATACCAACCTGCCTGTATTTTTAAGGAAATGTTAACGATACCTCAGAAACACTGAACGAACACTGATTTGCTACCTGCATTATAAAGGTTAACAGCTTGTTTCTAAACATAAGTTATCAATACATAATTGGTTCATTTCCTCCTATTATACTGGCACCTGGCACTAGTTCAATAGTTATGTGTTTAATACACTACTAATTATATATAAATAATCCCAGAATACATAACATGTCTGCAAATTCATATCAACATCATCCCGAAGCCAGGAACCGTTACTTGTTGATATGTATACAACTATCACCTGCAGGTTTCGACAAGGTGGCGTGGTCTACGAATCAGGAGATCGTCACTTCGAACCCAACATATTCCATTCAGAAAGATCCAAATTTAAAATAATTACACAAATTACACAGTAGCACGAAAATACCTCTTTGAAAGAGTTGAGAATACATTTTTAAGAGTGCACGTCAAACTTTTTGAAAATACTTTTATGTTTATGTACACGGCCATCGCCTGCCCTCCATCTTTGCGACATTAGGCATCACCCGCCTGCTGTCCTTTTGTTTGCCCCCGACACTCAGCCATAACAGGCACACTGTCTTTCTCGACATTCAGCCGTCACCAGCCCGTTGTCTTTCCAGACATTCAGCCATCACCGGCCCACTGTCCTTTCGACACTCAGCCGTCCCCTGGTCAGCTGTTTTTTCGACACTCAGCCATTACTTTTCAACACTCAGCCATCACATTTCGACACTCAGTCATCACCGGCCTGCTGTCATTTCCGATACTCAGCCGTCACTGGCCTGCTGTCATTTGACACTCAGCTGTCATCGGAACGCCGTCTTTTTGAGTCAGCCGTTCGGCCTGCTGTTTTTATGACACCAGCCCTCCACCGTCTTAGCTAACGTCAAGACATCTATTTGATGTCTTGCCGTTAGCGGTCCGGTGTCTTTATGACGTGACGACTGACTATCAGCCGTTGGTCCAAAAAACATCGGCCCGGTGTCTTTATGACATGACGACTGAATATCAGCGGTTGGTTCAAAAATACATCGGCCCGCTACCCGCATAAAACATCCGACATTCTAGCATGCCTTAAACAGCACACTTATAGCCCATTCTTTCTGTGTTTGCTGGGAACGCACTTCACGCTGAATGGCTAGTACGTCGAGGCGATACTGCATTACATACGCCGGTCAGCGGCCTCCTTACCGATCTCTATCGAGTTTGTGTCTCACACACATAAACTTAGCCTGTCTAGATACCGCTTCAGGCCCTACTATTGGTTTTTCATGGTAAGGTAAGCAATTCTCATATTTCCTCTTTAAAAATAATAGACACGAAATATATTTATTCCAGTGTTACATGTTAATTTTTCAGTATAAAGAAAAAATATGGCGAAAATAGCCAAGGCTAATAAAAAAGTGCTTATTTTACCGTGCATTGTCTGTTAACTCCATTCACGCAGAGAATTTCGCGGGAATAATTTTTTTGGCATCTTGTGGAAATGATGTATACCTAAGTAGTAAAATGATGCTCAAAAAACTACTGGGGTGTCTGCAATGCCGTAGTTGAGTTAAGGTGGTCGCCTGGGAGGACGTTCCCATGTTCCAAGCCCAGAAGTGCGGAAGCAGTACGGTCGACACAACATGTGCATCACACCTCACCCAACTTCTAGGCGCAAGTCACTGAACTGGTGTGCAGTCTTCCCGCAGACAACTCGCCTCTATGAGGCATTCAGTAGTAACCCTACCGTTCTATGACGAAATATTATACATAAAACTTTATTGTAAATGCCTATACGTTTCAGAAGATTCTGGGCAAAAATGTAATTTTAAAAACTGCAAAATACCCATTTTCGCCATTTTTGGCAGCTAGAGTAGTGGTGAACCTAAAAATAGTACGCAAACGTGTATAGGCGGTTCGGAAGAAAGTGAACACTCAGAAAAGCCCTGCTTAAGTTATATTTTCAGCCAATTCGTTTCTTTCCGTGCGTAACGGCTAACGATGGGAAATGTCTTACCTCTCTGGACACGTCACTTAATGTTTGCGCATGTATGATAAATTCTGCAGTCGGTAGGAACCTATATAGTTTGATAAAAAAAGTTTATTAACTATATACAGAACACAACTAAGTCGATTTCGGGTGATTTTGTTTCGGTCTGTTGTATTTAAACATGAAAAATACAAGGAACTACATTGGGTAATTTCGCTGCCAATCATACTAGCAGTAAAGTAACTATGGTTAAAGTAAAATTATATGCAGCAACGGCTAGTGTCATTTTTTAAAGGTTGAACTATTAGTGATCACTTTATCCCAAACGACCTATAATGTTTTTTTGAAATGTGACTTGAATGCTGTTTCTAAGCAGATATCACTCATGCGCATCGATGGTGATCATATTTGTATTTGTCTAAGTATGTTCCTAAAGAATTTTTAGAAAAAATACTTCATATTTTTTTTGTTGGAAAAGAATTCGAAACCAACCTACGTACCTCACCTCCCTTTTTCTCTCTCCCTCTCTCTCCCACTCCTCCTCACTCTCCCGTCCTCTCTCACACACACTCTCTCATTTATTAGATCACTAACCACTCTAGCCCACCCTCCACACGACGAGAACAAGCTCAAACTGCAACTTCCTCTCTTTCTCTGGCTCTCATTCTCTCATTCTCTCTCTCTCTCTCTCTCTCTCTCTCTCTATGCTGCACAGTCGTATTGTGTACCCACATCGCAGTCAAGGCCGTACTTTACACAGTTATCTGCCAAAGAAATACGCTATTTCGAACAAGACAAGCAGCTCAAAAGTAGACCAATGCGTAACGAAATCTACACGTATTTTGGTAATATAAATGAAGAAATATGGTAACATAAATAATTTAAATATAAAATTATAAGCGCTTAAGAGTCATACTTTAACGGCCTTTAGGTAGCAGGAACTGTACTTCTTATAAACTGCCGTTAAAACTTTAGGCTTTCCACCAGTAAAATAATACATTAAAAAGTGTTAAAATTAAAAATCGCAATTTTAAAAAAATTTAAGATTTTTTTTAGAAATACATATATAATTTATTTTATTTTATGATTGTATATAGGACACTTTGTAGCCTCCGACATCGTTACTCAGCGTGAATTATTTCATTTTGGTGAGTCGGTTTCAGTGACGTTCTTAAAACCGTGACGTGCAAATTTTCACCATGACAAGCCATTATGAAAAAAAAAAAAAAAAAAAAATGATAAAACATTTTAGAAGAGCAAAATTTAGTCACAATTTATAGTTAAAAGAAAAAAATGGCACAAACACAAAAATATTGAAAACTGCTGTCTTGAAGTACCTTAAGCATCTCGTAGGTAGAGGCGATTAATTAGGTAATAAGACAGCAAATGTCAGTCTTATAGCATGCGCGTACCCAGGTCATACTATCACGCAAAACAGCTGCAGGTGGATTCCTTCGGACCACAGGTTCCTATTTACCCTGTTCTTTCGAACAATATTATAAAATTCCAAATGGGAACAGATATCCTAAAGCCGCACACAGATTTGTTGTGAAATGTTTATAATAGGCACCATAATATTTCAACGTGAAAAATGTTATAATTTGGACTGATTGTCGACATTTATAACATTTATTGAAATTGATAATTAGTCAAGATTGTACTTTTTTGCTTTGGAAATATTAGACTAGGTGGTAAAAACGGTTTTCAGCAAATATATGTGACTTTACGATATCTTCAGCTTTTCCCTTAAAAAAACAATAATAGCATAAATAGGAATCCATGGTCTTAGCCCTGTACAGCGCTCGCTAGATGCAGCGTCTGAGGTCCGGGAACAGTCAGCAGACAAGAGCTACGCAGAGAAAAAGATTTGATTGAGTCAACCGTATATATATATATATATATACACACGTATACGGCGAAACGACCGTGTAAACGTTGAATCAACCAAGTATATGGTTGCTTGGCTGATTTTGTTACCTCAACAGGAGGGTTTAGTGTCATTAAACATGAATTCCGTTATACCAACAAAACCAATTTGTTACGCTTTTCAGATTGTTCAGACAACAAAAATTTTGTTGGATGAAATGTATTTTTGTTTTGCCATACACAAATTTACGTAGGGTTAACTGTAGCAAACCTTTTTCTCTGTGTAGACTGGCTCGTGCAACAGCCGTGTCTTCTTTAGGCGCGACTTCTTTTTTTTTTTACGTAAAATGCATATTACTTTTACGTGACAGCAGTCCGAAAAAAAAAAAAAAACTTTTTTTTTTTTTTTCATTTTCAGGTGCCCCGAAACCATGTTTCTAAGCATGACATCTGAAAAACATAAATAGAGAAGCATCGTTTTAATTTTTTTTTTCTTTTCGTGGATAAATATATCGAAAGCACGTTTAACAGTATCTCTTAAAAATAGTCTCCTAAAACGCTGCAACAGTTCATAGCCAGCTGTATAGGACTATTAACGTCGGACGACACACAGGCTTTAATTATTTCTATCGCCCTCCTTCCATTGGCGCACCCAGGGAGGGGGCGGGGTACCTATTAGGCACGTGCAGCCCCCCCCCCCCCAAATAGGGAGAAGTTTAGAATTTTTATGCCGATTTATATGTGTACTAGTTGTACAGTACGGTAGCACATGTATACAGTGCATGTGTGTTGAGAGATTATTGCAAGCAACGAGAGTTGACGTGTTTCTGAACCGATATACTGTAATGTATAATAACTTTGTTGGGATTCACCTGCATGCAGTTTGCACAATTTGTTATTTATTATATATTGCGACTTCCCCGAACCAAAATCCCGTTGCACCCATCCCATGCTCTCTTCACGCCATAGAGCGAGTCTTACACGCGACTCAAAACACTTTCATACATTTCAACACACACACTTGGGCCCGTTATGGGATTCTAACCCACGTTCTCTGGTCGGCAGCCAAGCACACCAACATTACACTGATTCGCGTAGGGGGAGTTGGCAGCATTGCGTGGTCCTGCTTGATTTATTCCAGTACTTGGATTCCTTTCGTGTTAACGAACCCGTCGAAGTACTCTTTCAGTATTTTATCACGATGCAGAGCTTCAGAGAAAACGCTGGTAAGAAAGGTAGGCAGGGTTCAATAATTCACTAAAATTAAGCGAAGTCGTCAAGGAACGCTTTTTTGCCCGATGAAAGAAATAAACATGGAAGAAATGCCGGAGAGACTGGCGTGCGCAACGATAATAATAACGCCTTTATATGCGCAGAGCACTACCACGCAATGTCTTCGTAGTATAAGTGCTTCACGATAAAGTTAGCACTTTTGGCGACCACCTTGTCTACAGTAATAAGTAAAACATATTACTTACCATGACCTCACTCTAAAAAATAGTTTGTAAATTTGCCAGACGTGCGTATATATGAGCGATAAGAACGTAGGTATGGTAGAACTGTTTCACAGACATCCGTGGTAGCACTCCTAAACATTTTTATAAAACAGTCAAATGTATACTAAAGTTACCAGACTTGTATTGCAACCGTTGTAAAAGTTTGCATATCTTCAAGGCGGAAGTATGGTAACTGTCCCATACTGCGTTTAGGTTATTACTTCCTAAACATTTTAGGAAGTATTTTACAGTGCTATACGACAATATTGAAACGGTGATGTCGAAAACTACCCAAATCCACTTTACCAAAATTGTATTGTAATTGAAAATTGTAGTATGAAATTATTTTATTGACAGATTTGATTAACACTACATTTTCTCTTTTACTGCTGCATTAGAGACCAGCAGATCACAGTATTTCTTATACTATTTTTTTTTTCTTTTACTGATCAATTTCTGCTTCTGGAATTGGGTTGTTTTCTTAATTCGCCATTTCAATTTTGAGTATGATACAATCTATAGGCCTACACTTTTAGAATGCTTTGTTTATATTAGACAGTGTCAGGAATCTATTAATCATCTGAAAAGGAACAAGTGACTGTAATTAAAAGTGCTTACTTTATCCCGAACTGCCTATAATTGTCTTTTTTTCCCGTATGGAACACGACGCGGTGGTTCTACATTAAGGGCGCCGCCTACCTGCGCGTAAGAGGCTCAAAATCGACGGAGCAGTAAGGTCGACCTTTAAGCGTGCATCAAATGCCGCGTCGCCTCAACGAGCCAAACGCTGAACTAGCGTGCAAGGTTCCCGCTGAACGGTTTTTACAATGGAACATTTAGCAGCGACCATGTAATTTTACTGGTGGGAAATCTGCAACTAAGTTTAATGGAGGTCGCAAGCTGAGTTTCACATATATCCGGTTAGTACATTTTGAAGAACGGACGTCTGAAAAGGCCGATTTTAGCCATGTTGGAGGGCTTAGAAACAGTGTTTTTAATTAACGCGGCGTCTTAACAATGAGGTTTCGACCTTACCTGAAGTTTGTTTTCTTTTCGTACGTTGGCACAATGGGCACTCGTGGAATATTTTCGTAGGGAAAACCTGTTTACGAACACACTGCAATGCATTTGAAGTGTGGGGTAGGCGGCCGCCTTAAGTCGTGGAAATTATGGCGAAAAGCCAAACGAACGCTTCAATGTTTTTGTTTAAGAATTCAGTTGATATTTTCCCTGGTGCAGCAGTCTGAGTAAGATGTTTTTAGCCATTATAAGAGTCCCAAACAAAGGAACCCCATTCAATGAACGTTACATGTGTGTAAACCTATTTCAGCTCCTTCGTTTGTATTCGTGAAATGGGTGTTTTACGGTTCATTTTAGGTATCAAAGTTTTGGACCAGGTTCTTTTCAAAGGTAAAGCAGGGTGCCCAGTAAACAGGAATAAAAAACTTCCCTGACTTTTACAGTTTTACCAACAGAAAATGCCAAATTAAAAAAATTACATAATGTACAGAACATACAAATACAGTAGAAGACCATTACAATACTCGTGTTGGGGGGCATGACACCCGTACTTAACAGCAGGAAAGTGATTCAGCAAGTATACCATGGGTGACAATTCCTTTATTTACATATTATGGACATCAAATTACCGCGGTATAACCGTATCTGCTCTATACTGACATCTCGGTTCTGCTATCCCTTCGAAAACTGTAGTTACAATAATATGGTTTGTTTACCTGACGTTCGTTTACCCAATGTTCCGGATTATCCTACGCCCCATAACAGAAGTAAACGTATCAATTGGTAAGACAAACTTAAGTTGTTAGCATGCCTGCATTATACTTTTTGTTACGCCTGACCAATAACTGGTTAGTTTAAAAAACAGGGTATAGTTTGAAAGTTAATAGTTTTTTCGTAATGTCTCCAATATACCGATGGCCCGTCTATGTCACATAAGCAATACTTTACTGTATTACAAAATATTGGATATTGATCTACTAAAACATATTCCAGTTATTTAGCAATGGCATCTTCAAAGTAAACTGTTTTGTCACTACTGATCTATATATGTAAAAAAATACGCATTAAATAAAAAATAATGGTTATTAAATATCTTCAGAAACCCAAAGACCATTAAGACTGATCTCTGTTAGCACACTGGCAGCCAGAATTATGTCATAAGTTGTATGGAATATTCTAACGATACCTAAAATAAATAGGCTAACTGTTGATTCAGACTAGGCATGTTCATCAACTTCATCAACTTCAGTTGCAGAAAATTATGAGTCAAATTCAAATAAATGCCGTTACAGGCCGAGTACGACAGCGCTCTTTGCATTTTTTTCTCGTTTAGTAAAACATCATATTTTCTACAAAACTTACAGATATACCTAACAGTTGACATGCTGTACGATTTTAGTAACTTCCAGAATTTTCACAAATTTTTCTGACATTTTCGTATTATATATTATATCATATTTTCCTGACATTCCCCTGTTTTTTCAGGTCGCGGGACATCCTGTTAAGGCGTGTACAATACAACTTTATCTATGATATTACGTTATAAAATGACAGGGTCGCTCCTGAGTGTCTCATAGAGAAGGATGCACGCCAGTTCCCTACTTGCACCTAGAGGCTAGGGTGAGGCGTGAAGCGCGTTCCTCTAGGCCTCGAACGCGCAAATTACAGCCACCCAGAAGGCTACCTTAAGGGCTTGGACCCGAGTTTCTCGACTTTCGAGAGAATTATTTTTTAAAATCCATACGAGAGTCAATATCGTAAAATTTCTTCGTAACTTTGTTGCAAATTGGTTTTACATTGCAATGTAATTTTTCGAGACATAACTTACTGTATGATGAGTATAGCTAATTTATCAATTAAAAGAAATTTCGTTAATTAAATAATTAGCAACTATTTAGCAGTCTCCTGATTCCACAAAATTAAAGTATGCAGTTTAAATACGTCACAACAAAGTTACGAAGGGATTTTATGATATCGGCACCCATTTATGTTTTAAAAAATAATTTACATTAAATGCGAAGAAACTCCGGCCCATGTCCTTACGGGTGTTCAAGTGCGATAAAGTCATAATTTTATATTTATATTAAATAGTGTTAGTTTTGTAGAAGATACTAGTGGGTACAGTTTCCTGTTACGAAATAATTTTAACTCGCATAGTCTTCTCATAACGGCGCGTCAAAGTCAAAATTGGCATGTTCTGCTGCCACGCTAATAGTGAAAACCAATTAACTGACGTACGTAGAATAATTCACGGTTAAATAACATGTCACGGGCTATGTATTAAAATATTTTTTAAAAATCCCGTTAGCTATTTCTTGTATTAAAAAAAAGTTGCTGAATTTTCAACTATTTTCCTGTACTTTTGCAATTTTTTTAAAAAATTAAAAATATTACTTTATGGGTTTTTGAAAACTTTATTGCACAGATCATGGGATGCAATATCACAGTGAATTATTTTATTTAAGTAGGTCAGTTGGTTTTCACTATTTGCATGGCAACAGAACAAGCAAATTGTGACTTTGTCGCACCGTTGTGAGAAAACTATGACTAAAATTGTTTTGTAAGAGGAACCTGTACTCACAAGTATCGTCTAGAAAACCAACACTATTTCATATAAATATAAAATTATGATTTTATCGCGCCTCATCACCCTTAAGGGCGCGATCTACCGCAATTTTGATCACCATTATTTTAATTTTTATTTGCACCAGATATTTTTTCTTCTTCTTATTTTAGACACAAAATGTGACTAAACTTGGCTCTTATGAAATTTTTTTATCTCTCATAGTTTTAGCGTAGTGGCTTGTTAAAGTCATATTTAGCACGTTTCCGTATTAACGACTACACTAAAACCAACTGATATACCAAACTAAAAAAAACCACAGTGAATAAAGACATTGCAGGCTACAACGACATGCTCATAGAATTAAATAATAAAAATTATTTGTATTTTTAAAAAAAATATTTAATATTTTTAATTTTTATTTTCAGTTTCAGCAATTTTTTAAAATTCTAATAATTTTTAGTCTTTATTTTTAAGAGCATGACATTGTAGCCTGCAACGCCTTTATCCACTGTGATTTTTTTTAGTTTGGTATATCAGTTGGTTTAAGTGTAGTCGTTAAAACGGAAACATGCAAAATATGACTTTAACAAGCCATTACGCGAAAACTATGAGAGATAAAAAAATTTCATAAGAGCCAATTTTAGTCACATTTTCTGTCTGAAATAAGAAAAAAATATCTGGTACATTTAAAAAATAAAAAATTGGTGATGAAAATTGCGGGACCGCGCCCTTAAGGTTGTTCAAGTGGGGAAAAAACATAATTTTATACTTGTATGAAATAGTGTTAGTTTTGTACACATTACTTGAGAGTACACATACTTCTAATGGAAAAAAATTAGTTCATATAGTTTTCCCGTAATGGCACTTCAAAGTCAAAATTTGCGTTTAAAACCCGTTACAAAAAATATTTATGTGAAATAAAAAATTTCAAAATTTGAAAAATTTTTTGGTACTTTTAGAAATTTATTTTAAACACAAAAATATTTTATAATGGGTTTGTATATGCTTCAAGCCGTCGACGGCGACGTGTAGTTTTGATGAGATTTTTTCCATTTCATTATATTTACTGGTTTTCAAGTTTTGTATGAAGTAAAATTGTGCAAATTTTGACTTTGAAGTGACATTACGGGAAAACTGGCTGAGCTAATTTTTATTCGTTAGAGGTATATGTACTCTTCAGTAATGTCCACAAAACTAACACTATCTCATGCAAATATAAAATTATGAATTTTTCCCCACTTGAACGCCCTTAAGAGGCGATACCATCACTTTACTGGCAGAAAGTTTGCACGCAAAGTACAATTTCACGTCGATCTGAGCAGCAGATTTTGCATACTACATTTTTAAAACGACAGAATCATAGTCTGGAGTACGTTGTTATTATTTTTTTCAGTTAAACGTAATTAGAATAAGTTACGCGGTTTCGAGAAAAAAATAGTTAAGCTTGACGCGTTACAACGCAGTCTACGCGTCAAGTAGGTTCAATAGCAGGTAATTAATTTACAGATGATTCTATATGGCTGCATGTTTAAAAGGCAGGGCCGTGGAAAAGGAGGGGGGGGTGTCTGTGACCTTTACAAAGCTCACGAGCCGGAGTTGGGGAGCTTTTCTCAGGCAAGCGGCCATTTTTTTGTCAGTCACCAGGAACTTGACGACCACCTGTAAGCCTGTTCATTGTTTCAGGATGGTCGGAACAAAAACAAAACATACATATTTTATACCTGATGAATATTTTGCTATATGCGACGTCCGCAGTACATTATTTACATTACAATTTAAATCCTAAACACTGATTACAATTAGTGAAATATTAATCACTCTAATTCAGTTAGCAAATCTGTTTCTGACTGAAATGAATCTGAAGAATTCACTGAAAATCAGCAAACAGGCAGGTTAAATCCCCTGAGAATAGTTGTAAATCACCTCTAAATCAGTGGATTTTAGTCATTGAAACAATTATCAAGGTTTCACTTACTCTAATTGCTCATTTTTGACAGAAACGACTGGAATTTCACGAAAGTGGTTCGTACCTCACTAATTAAGTTTACAGTGTGCACATTATATTAGTTTCGTGATTTTTTCCTTCGACATTCTGAACACAGTGCATTTCAGTTTCACTTCGTCTTGCTTTTTTAAGCGGCAAATGAAGACTTTTCGTCAGCCGACAGCTCCTTATCCTGCTCGAGAGCAAGGCAAGTAAGGAGTTGATCGAGAAGCTGTCAGGTGAATTATTTGGTCACGGGTAAACTTTGTTCGGGTAAAGTTATGTACAACGGAATCTGACATAATATAGCCTTGAAGTTTTGCAAACACCTTGTGTAAGGGTGCAAATGTTCGCTCGGCGCCCGGCAGGGCAGGAAGCCGCGATGAAGAGGACCATTCGTCTGCTCGTCACGTCGTGGCCGCGCTGAGTCATTGTGCCAAACGGTCTAGATTGCCCGCGGGCCCGAGACACTAGCCCGCAGTACACTGACAGAGGCTTCTCTCGGTCTTCTGTCCTCGCGGAAAAACACTGCACATCAATTCTGGGACGGGGCTGAATTGTTGCCCCTTGAAAAGACAGCCTTTCGGAATTTTCTGGCAATGATAAATTTGTAAATAGACTGAAAAGGCAACCCTTCAGGTTTGTTAGGTTATATTTTATCAGGTTAGGTTCGTTGCGTCAGGATATGTTGCCTCTTCCAAGGGGCAATAATTCAGAAAACCTTTCAAACGCACCACTGACCAAAATCCTGAAGGGCTGTCCTTCCAAGGGACAACAATTCAGACAACCCTTCTAATACACCACTGCCAGAAAAATACTGAATGACAGCCTTTCCAAGGGACAACTATTAGGTTGACTCAGACCTGTGAGGTAGCAGACAGCGACCAAGGCATGCACATTAGAAACACTTTTTTTTTTATTTTTAGCATGCCAATACACGTAAAAACTAATAACGTCCATTTTTTAATGACGGACTTAAAATGTATTAACTAAACTACAGCAGTGCATTCAATTTTGCCATACGTTTTATATCAGTAATATTATACGGTCACCTATTTAACCCCAAAATTAAACCGGCTTGACGGAAAGCTTATAGAGATGGTTCGGGATAAAGTGAGCACTCAAAAAAGCCCTACTAAAGTTCTATTTTCAACCAATTCGTATCTTTCCGCGCGTAACTGCTAACGACGGGACATGTCTAACCTCTCTGGACACGTCACTTGATGTTTGCGCGTGTGAGATAAATTATGCAGTCAGTATGACTCGATACAGTTGAATCAAAAAGTGTATTAATTATATAAAATAAAAATTATGTAGATTTTTGTTGATTTTGTTACTGTACTGTTGTATTTAAATAGGAAAACACACTGAACTAAGTATATTGCGTAATATCTCAGCCAACCTTGCAAGCAGTAAGGGAACTACACAGATAATGTTGTATTGTATGCAGTAACGGCTAGTGATATTTTTCAAAGGTTAAATTTTTAGTGCTCACTTTATCCCGAATGACCTATACTATAGTTCATTGCTTGGTACACAACGTCGAGGCGTAGACTTGCAAATTTCGCATATTATTTGACAGCAGGCTGTCACTATATGCTTGTCTGACTTTTGCTGTTGACAATGTGGCACGCCTGAGAGGCTTTTTCAACCAAACGAAACAAGGTCAGCTGTAAAATACCTACTATCTTGTAATGCCGACACACGAAGATACGGAAATGAAAACATTTTGAAAGAAAACAACTATTAATTAGTCAAATCAGTAATATAAGCACTTCAAGTCATTGGGTAAAGGTCTTGTTTATATTATATTTCTCATTGACAGTAATATTACATGAAACACGTGCTCACGAATGGGCATTCTGGAAGCGTGTGTGAACTGCTGAATTCCTCACAAACTACTCATTACTGTAGTTGTAACTACCAATTTTTTTTTGTCAGGACATTTAACTTTATGCAGGCGCAATACGAAGTGGTCAAAAGGCACCAGATGCTGTTTTATCAATTATTTTGTTTTCAATGCACCAATGCCCTGAAGAGGAATGTGTACCAGTTTCCAATTTATACGACTGACGTGTGACAACAGCGAAGCGATAAGAGCCAGAGTACAACGCTCGACAAGAAGCACGCCAAATTGGCGTGCAAGGTTTTCATTACGGTCATTAATTTACCTATGGGTAGAGATTATGGTTTATCGCGGGAAAACTTGACTGTTTGCCGGATTTCAACACACGTCCCGTTTATAAGATTATTACTGGCTTTCTCTTGTACGTAGAGCTGTTGCCCTATTTGACTGAGCCAATAAGAATCCTGCTATTGTAATATTTGATGCCTATTATTGGTCTGCAGACAGCTATGTTGTGTCAGACGTACGTCACCTGATCGTATATGTTGCTAGAAACTACAGCGTTTTCAAGGGTATGTTAGCACAAAACATTTTCGTGATATAACATCATCTCTACGTATGGGACTAACGCATGCATATCGTTTTGCACTTTACGAATTCAGGTAGTAGTTACAGAGTAACAGCAGTTAAAAAGCGTTTTTAACCATTTTCAGGGCCCAGAAAATCATGTTCCTAACAAGCGTGCTAAATATTATTAAATTATAGAAGTGTATATTTAAGTACGTGTTTTCTTTTCGTAGATAAACGTACAAGGAATAAATTAAGCGGTTTCGTAAAAAAATACAAGTGACACGGTGCAACACCGCCATGTGTAAGGCGAAGCCTTTTCTTGAATGGGGAGTGTTAAGACAATTTTATTGTAATTTGAGTTTTTGAGCCACAATATTTATTCAAAATGTATTATCAAATTAATCTTCGACAAAGCAAAGAATATATTCTTGGTAAACTGCTTGACATAAATAATAACGGAATCTTTCAATAATTCGTCATGCAGAATCATTGCCAGATAATTCTTGAAAATTAACCTCTTGCAATTATTCTGCACCACAAATTAATGAAAGAGTCCATTATTATTTACGTCAAGCAGTTTACCTAGAATAAGCTTATATCCTATGCATTGCAGAAGAGAAAATTTTGATAATACAACTTGAATAAATGTTATGGCTAGAAAACTGAAAATACTATAAAATTGTCTAACACTCCCCCTAATTCAAGCCAAGAACACACCCTTCAAACTATGTGACTATAGTTTTAAAAAATTCAGCACGTTTATTTAAAACATAATTTTCGGGCTCCTCAAAATGGTCAAAAATGGGGTTTTCAGATAGCCGTATCTGTAAAATTAACAACCGGATTTGAAAAACAGAACTATAGAAACAAGCGTTGGACTTTGAACTATGCTAACCACAAATAAAACAATGTGGTCAAGGCTTAAAGTCCTGTAGGAAAAAGAATAATAGTAAAGCACTGCACACCATCTGAGCAGCTTGCGCGGAGAGGCGATAATGTATTACATACGTCGGTTAACGGCAACCTTACCGCTCCTGCCGCACACACACAAACGCAGCCTGTCTAGGGAGGACCTTAAGGGTGTTCAAGTGCGATAAAATAATGATTTTATATTTTATGAAATATTGTTAGTTTTGTAGACGATATTTGTGAGTACATTTTACTATTACGAAACCATTTTAGCTCTCATAGTTTTCTCATAACGGGAAGTCAAAGTCAAAATTTGCTTTTAACGCTGCCATGCAAATAGTGAAAACCAACTGACCTACTTAAACAAAATAATTCACTGTGAACTTACATCCCATGAGCTATGCAATAAAACATTAAAAAACCACAACGTAATATTTTTAATTTAAAAAAAAATCGCAAAAGTACAAAGAAAGTTCCAAATTCAGCAATTATTTTAAAATACAAAAACCGTCCGCCGGATTTTTTTTTCAACTGTTTTATTACGTAGCCCAATAGTATGTTATTTCACTGATAATAGTTTCACGAACGTTTGTCAATTGGTTTTCACTACTTGCATGGCAGCAGAATTTGCAAATTTTTACTTTGACGCACCATTGTGAGAAAACAACGCGAGCTAAAATTACTTCGTACGAGGAAACTGACCTGACAAGTATCGTCTACAAAACTAACAATATTTTATAAAAATCGCTGGGCGTTCTCTGGTCTCGGTCGGTGCAAACAGCAGAGGCTGTCCAAACCTCTCAGCGACAGCGACCTTGACTTCCCCTACCAGTTGGCAGCTTCTCTCGACGACAATCCGGGGGAAGTGACAGGGTCGTCTGACAGCAATGTGCGTCTTGTTGAAAGGCGGCATTCAACGAGGTTACACGCGTTCCCGTCGTTTTCCGCACGTCTTTCTACAGTGACGCCACGGCAACTTTGTCGCGCATGTACTAATAGGTACAGCCACGACTTTGTGGCGAAAATATTTCTTCACCATTTGGTTTCAATGCCTTATTTGCAGGTCTGCTTCGTGGTCAGTGATTGGATGTTTTAAGCTCACTTGTATGAGGGGTTCTACTGGCAAATCAGACGTATGGCGTCACAATAACATTATTATTAGAGCAGTGAACTGTCTGCGAAAATAATTTTGCCTCAGTTTGTTTCAGTGCCTTACGTGCACAACTACAATTCTGATTCATAGTCAGTGATTGGATGTTTGAACTCTCGCGTGTCTTGGGGTTCTACCTGCAAATAACATACGTGTGGTGTTGCTGTAACCTTACTGTGGTTGGCACAGTCACATGAGAGACGTCACTTTACACATCAGACACGCTGCATTTAACTACGAAGCACAGCTGCAGATATGCTCGTATGACAATGAAACAAACTGGAGCAAAACTCATTTCGCGAAATGATCATGGCGCTACTTATTATAATTAGTGCAGTCAAATGAGAGACGTATCTGAACAAAGACACGCTGCCAATAACCATGGAGCAGAGCTGCAGATGTGCGCGAATATTGTTCGGAAAAAAAAATACATCGAAAATTAGCGGCATCTTAGATACAATAAAAAACAATTACTATTTCACTTAGCTGAAATATTTTGCTTCTAGAAAACAGCATCATTCCTCCTTATTACAACGATACCAAATTCATTGTCATCCAAACTGCCAATTCGTTGAAGCGTGTGTCGGTGACGCACATCTCCTACATTGTCTCTTACTACGACGCGACAAGCTGTCATGGCGAGGTGTCAAGTTGCGCGATAAGATTTAACTGTAGCGTGACCCTGCTTATTTCACAGATCTTCGGGCATATTATTGCTAGAGATGATGGTATATCGCGAAAATGTTTTGTGCCAACATAGCCTTGAAAACACTGACACAACGTAGCTGTCTACAGACCAATAACGTGCATAAAATATTAAAATAGCGGTATTCTTATTGGCTTAGTCAAATAGGGCAGTAGCTCCACGTACAAGGAAAAGCCAGTAATCTTTTGATAAGCTGAACGTACGTTGAAGCCTAGCAAATAGTCAAGTTTTCCCGCGATAAACCATCATCTCTAATTATTGCTCAATGTGTGCTGCTTATAGTCGGAATTCCAAAATTTGGTACTCATCAAATAAACATTTTACAGCTCATAAATTGGTTTCGTAACCACATTGACGTCAAGTTAGTCACCGCTCATAGAAATAATTGTTTATCGCTAGAGATGATGGTATATCGCGAAAATGTTTTGTGCCAAGATAGCCTTGAAAACACTGACACAACGTAGCTGTCTGCAGACATCAAATATTACAATATCGGGATTCTTATTGGCT
Source organism: Medauroidea extradentata (assembly GCA_003012365.1). Taxonomy (NCBI): domain Eukaryota; kingdom Metazoa; phylum Arthropoda; class Insecta; order Phasmatodea; family Phasmatidae; genus Medauroidea; species Medauroidea extradentata. Next base: position 83 of record PNEQ01021437.1, on the reverse strand, counting down.
CAGTCAAATAGGGCAACAGCTCCACGTACAAGCTAAAGCCAGTAATCTTCTGGTAAGCTGGACGTGTATTGAAATCCATCAAA
>PNEQ01021436.1:0-26970 GCA_003012365.1 Medauroidea extradentata | reverse complement strand
GTGCGAGGGCGTAGGGGTGGTGTGTTTAGCATAAGTAGTATGAATATGAAATTGTACACCTGTTTCTTTGATGGGGTGGTGTACACCATGTTTGAAAGTTGTCGAAGAGGCTTGAATATGTTACTGTCCTGAAAAATATGTTATTTTCAAAACGAATGATTGATTTTATCGGAAATTTAAATAAATATAGCTAATTTGGCAGGATTGTGCGTGTAGACGATGAAGTTCCGTAGGAAATAAAGTCCTTGTAGGTAAAATAAAATGTTTTATCAAAAAGTTTTTAATAATTGATTAATTTTATTGGGAATATATTGGATACAGCTAAGAAATAAGTCATGTTTAAGTAGTGTTCATTAATGATATTAAAATAAAGTTCTTGAAATTATAGTTACAATAATAAAAAAACCGATAATTGAAAAATTGACGATCAATACGTTGTCTCAATCAATGGTTGTTACTACTTACGGTCATCTAGCTGCTATGTGAAGACACTGGTAACATGCTGTGTAGTGAGAATTATAAAGGAAATAATGTTTAGTCGATGTGTAAGAAAGTGGAGGTAAAGTTGGGAGAGGGGGTGGAAGGGGTGTAGTAATTTGAGGTTTTCCACTTCATTTTTTAACTGACCTACCATATATACATACATGCCGTTCAAGTATTCACATATATCCTGGCCGTGTCATCATTCTCCACCATATACGTCTTCACATTCCCACGGAATGCAGTTTCTGCTTCGACGAAACCGAACTCTGTGGCCAAACCAAAACCTACTACTATTTTAGGGCGGGTTGATGGCGTCCTGGAGCAGGATTGCCTAGCAGAGTCTGGTGGTGGCACATGTAAATTTGTCTGCATTGGTCGTGCTACTTTACTCTTGCAAATCTTCAAGTGCATGACTAAATTGTCACGACGAGCGAAACCGACACTACAGAAGTTACACTTAAGCAGATTTCGTTCCATGTTGCGCTCACAACATGCTTCATGTCGACGAGCATTACGAAATTCGGTGAACTGCTTCTTGCAATACTTACAATAGTTGGTTACTTCTCTCTTGATGTTGCTATTACAGATACGTAAGTGCTTTATCAGGTCGTCTTTGCGAGTGATTGATACACCACACAGCTCACAGATCAGTCGCTCTTCAAGGTGCGTATTGAAGTCACAGGTCTTCTCATGCCTCAGCATATTATTTCGAAATGTAAAGACTTTGCCACAGAACTTGCAGTACCTAACCTTTAACGAAGAATACTGCCCTTCCATTACTTTAATTATTTATTCTTCAAAGAAGGTAAACCTAACCTAAAATTTCTTGAAGTTTTATACCTAACCTTGAATTCACTATTTACTAGCTCAAAAACGTGATGAGCTCAACGTAGCACACTTAATAATCGCTCGAAGTAGGGCTGCGCTTATAGAGTTAGTACTCGGACGACAGGCAAACAGTGAATGAGCTGGGAACTTCTTGCGGCTGTTTATATACCCTCGCTCTCAACTCATAACATATTTCGTACACAGTATTTACATCAATCGTACATATGTGCACATGTTAGGTCATGTTTTCATTTAGGACAGTTGCTTGAACGTTATGTTAACAATTTAGACATAAACATACGACTGCTAACATTTCCAGATGTCAAGTTACCACTGTTCACATACTAAGCGATATAGAATTTTGATATCGTGACGTGAAACTCGCTGACTACATAATCACATCGCTTACCGATTTATAAATATTGTCAGTTATAAATTCCGTGATTTTACATACACACGAGCCTTCATGAGCATACTCGTTTATATGTTACTGTTATATAAATACATTTGCACATCATATTTTTTTTACCTTTTGATTCTATTGTGTAATGGTTTTTTATTTCTTCCCCTCTCCAAATTACATTATCAACGGCACTGTGTTAAGTGTAGGCATTACGTATTAACTGTTTGTAGCTTTTGCTTTCCGCTTTCGAAGTTTTTAGGGTGTAAGAAAAGAACGAACATTACGCTAATGTACTGGGTGCGTTCTGTACATAATGCCAGATTTATTCTTGTAAATATGTTAAGTACTTGTATCATAATTAAATAAATCGTAATACATACGATTCTCTTTATATATTGTAGTCCGGATTAGTTATATATTTAAAGTAAAGTATTTCTACATTATAATGGACGCATAAAAGTTTATTTCATAACAACTGAAAAAATCTTCCTTGATCAAGACTTTATACGATAGCGAACTCTATAATAGTATGGCTGTGATGACACAGAAATAATCAAACTGGTATAAGTTTCCGTAACACAGCGAGACGGTAGGTACTAGTCAGAATACTGGTACATACAAACGCAAGAATAAAAGTTTTGAACTAGTAATATTACTCCACATCTTTTTAATTCAGTTGTAGACATCCATATAGCGAATTTTATTTTCAGGGAACTATAAATTCAAAGTTTAAGTTACAATGAAGGTAAAAAAAAAACCAGTGGTCGTATGTGCGGTACCTCAAGATGCTAACATGACTTTACATTGTAGAGACCGATTAACTTTATTACAGTAGAAAGACAGATACTCGAAACCAAATTATAAATTAATTCAATTTATATTCAGTACAAGGTATTTATATGTCGCGATGTACAACAGGATGTTTTTCCAAGCAGGCGAAATGTTTTAAAACATGTTACATAGCTGTACGTATGAGATTCTTGCCTTCTAGTATCTATAGTGTGAAAGTTGATTTTATATACGTCATAAGTATACATATTGTTTTAATTCAACGACTGTAATCGACTATAAAAAGCAATAAATTGGTCAAATTTTCGAGCTCCGACCCAAGGACGAAGTCATTGCCAGCGTACTTACTAATGGAATTCTTATTTCAGGTATGTATAGGCTTTACGAAATCGGATAATCACTCATGGAAATATTAAAGTGTTACGGATAATGCGTTTTTGTCATTAAGTCGGTGGTATTTGTACTAATCGTCTGTGACGAGCACGGTTTTTAATCAGCTTTATTCTAGACACGTCACAAACTAGCTGAATATTAATTATATGCATATAATTGTCTTGAGAACGATGCTTAGTACCATATTTATCCTTGTTAAGATTGTTAAGAACTAGTATCGCAATTAAATTAATTGCATTGCGTACGACTCCGTTCATGTATTGTAGTTCGAATTAATTATATATTTTAAGTAAAGTAGATTATTTCTACCTCTATAATGCGTGTATAAAAGTTGTTTACTTATCAACTGAACCAATCTTCCTTGATAATTAGTATATTCGATAGCGAACTCTGTAACAATATAGCTTTGATTAAAAATAAATCATCAAACTGGTATAAATTTTCATTAGACTGCGAGCCGGCAGGAACTAGTCCGAATACAGGTACATACAAACACGAGAAGAATGTTTTGAAGTATCAACATTACTCGTTATGTTTTATGGTATGCTGTAGGCTTCCCTATGTCGAATTTCATTTTTCATGTCACGAAAACATCAATTTTTAATTTACATCGAAGGGGAAAAAAGCGATAGTCGTATGTGTGGTTCGCCAAGATGCTAACATGTCTTTACATTGTAGAGAGCGACAAACTTTATTACAGTAGAAGGACAGATACTCGAAACCAAAAGTGTAATTAAAATTATATTCAGCACAAGGGATCTATACGTCGCGGTGTATAACATGATGTATCTTCAGCGGGCAAAATATTGTTTTAAAATATGTTATATAGCTGTACGTGTGAGTCTTCACCTTCTAGTATTTATAGTTGAAAGTTAATTTTATATCCGTCACAAGTATATATATATTTTAAAACAACAACTATAATCAGTGATAAAAAGTAATAAACTTGTTTAGTTTTCGAGCTCCTACCAAGGACGAAGTCATCTCGAGCGTACTTACTGATGGAATTCTTATTTCAGCTGTGTATAGGCTTTAGGAAATGGGAAAATCACTCATGGTAAATATTAATGTGTTACGGAAATGCGGTTTGGTGTTAAAGATGGCGGCATTTGTACTGATTGTCTGCGACGAGCACGGTTTTCCTATCAGGTTTATTCTAGTCGAGTCATATACTAGTAGGAATACTACTATTATATTTAATTGGCTTAAGAACGATGCTTATAGCATTGGGTAAAGCGACGCCGGTATTTAAATTACAGGCACCTGTCCTTCTGCATAACTCTATCCAATAAGTACATCAGTAAAGTATATGGTTTCGTACTAAGGAATGTATGTCACCACTACACACGCACCTATAATAATAGTTTTTTTTTAAGTGTATATAATAATACTCTAGCAGATATTAATACGTATCTGGAATAATGCGAACAAATTACATTAAGGATAATTTTGTATGGACTGTCTTTAATTAAAACACATGAGCGCCTGTATCGTAAGTGTAACAGCAATCAATATATTTTTACCGGTCATGCAGGAAATACCTACTCGATAATACTTAGATAACTGAAAATTTAAGTCTCGGGTTTTAAGCAGGGCGTGTGTGAGATAGTTACGTTTCATTACGACAACAGCAATTGCTGAGAAGAGGGGAAAGGAGGCGGGAGCTGGGCTGGGACAGGTTGTAACGCGTGCGCCGGTCATGGTGCGCGGAGGGGGGAGAGGGGAAGGCACAGTAGAAAACTGCGTGGTTACACAAAATTATAGCCAGTTCTTTGTTGGATTCTGAAGAGGTTGGATGCTGTCCATCATGTCTGGGAGATGTGCAAGTAAGTATCATAATTCATTACTGAATTTATCGGAAATCGATCGGGTATAGATTCGAGAATGTAGGGTGGTGTTATAATTGTAGAAATAAGTACCGTAGGTCTTTACTTGCGTAATGCTTCGTCACGACTTGTTTTCTATATTTTGCTACGTTTTTATTACAGCATTCTGTAAATATAAAGAGAAAATATAAAATTGAATTAATTTTTATTAATTAAGGGTATCGAATTTAGGACAATATGCCGTTTACAGTTTGATACACAATTTAACTATCAATTAAATCATGTATATGCGATAAAAATTTGAAAATTTACACAAAAAATCGAATTTTTATCATTTACAGAAAAACATAATAAATAGATTAAAATTACTTATTTGAAGCTTAATTACATCGTTGTCGATCATTACTTAACCTTAGAAAAGCATTTTGTACACTAGAAACTTAATAATGATATTTTTTTGTTGTGTCATTTAGTCCATTATTGCATGGAAAGCCAGTAGTTTGATTATGGCGGTTCTGGGAAAGGGGCTATGATGACAACGTCATTAGCTATAAGTGACCTTGAAATAAAAAATTGACTTTTAAGGGAAAAATATTTTTTTTTTAATTTTTTTAAATTTTGTAAATTTTTGAATTTTTGAAATTTTTTGTGAAATTTGCAAAAATTTTTCGGAATTTTTTGAAAATTTAAAATTTTAATATTCGAAATTTTGGAAAATTTTGGTAATTTGACACTCTGGTCAAGGTCAAGGTCACAGTTAAAGGTTAAGGTCATCCAACATGGCGGCCGGGGCTGTGACATCACAACATGGCGGTGGGTGCCTCACTTGGGCGGGCGCCTCACACTGGCTCCTTTGCCAGAACCGCCATAATCATACTACTGGCTTTCCATGCAATTCTAGTGTACAAAATGCTTTTCTAAGGTTAAGTAATGATCGACGACGATGTAATTAAGCTTCAAAATAAGTAATTTTAGTCTGTTTATTATGTTTTCTGTAAAAGTTAAAAATTCAATTTTTTTTGTAAATTTTCTACTTTTTATCGCATATACATGATTTAATTGATTGTTTAAATTGTGTATCACACTTTAAACGGCATAATGTCCTAAATTCGATACCATTAATTAATAAAAATTAATGCAATTTTATATTTTGTCTTTATATTTACAGAATGCTGTAATAAAAAAGTAGTAAAATATAGCAAACAACTCGTGACGAAGCATTACGCAAGTAAAGACCTACGGTACTTATTTCTACAATTATAACACCATCCTACATTCTCGAATCTATACCCGATTATTTTTCTGCTAGATTCAGTAATTAATTATGATACTTACTTGCACATCTCCCAGACATGATGGACAGCATCCAACCTCTTCAAAATCCAACAAGGAACTGGCTATAGTTTTGTATAACCACGCAGTTATCTACTGTGCTTCCCCTCTCCCCCCTCCTCGCACCATAACCAGCGCAAGCGTTACAACCTGTCCCAGCTCAGCTGCCGCCTCCTTTGCCCTCTTCCGGCAATTGCTGTTGCTGTAATTAAATGTAACTATCTGACACACGCCCTGCTTAAAACCCCGAGACTTAAATTTTCAGTTATCTAAGTATTATCGAGTAGGTATTTACTGTATGACCGGTAAAAATATATTGATTGCTGTTAAACTTACGATACAGGCGCTCATGTGATTTAATTATAGACAGTCTGTACAAAAATATCCTTAATGTAATTTGTTCGCATTATTCCAGATACGTATTAATATCTGCTAGAGTATTATTATATACACTTCCATAAAAAACAAAAACTATTATTATAAGTGCGTGTGTAGTGGTGACATACATTCCTTAATACGAAATCATATCCTTTACTGCTATACTTATTGGATAGAGTTATGCAGAAGGACAGGTGCCTGTAATTTAAATACCGGCGTCGCTTTACCCAATGCTATAAGCATCGTTCTTAAGCCAATTAAATATATTAGTAGTATTCCTACTAGTATATGACTCGACTAGAATAAACCTGATAGGAAAACCGTGCTCGTCGCAGACAATCAGTACAAATGCCGCCAACTTTAACACCAAACCGCATTTCCGTAACACATTAATATTTACCATGAGTGATTTTCCCATTTCCTAAAGCCTATACACAGCTGAAATAAGAATTCCATCAGTAAGTACGCTCGAGATGACTTCGTCCTTGGTAGGAGCTCGAAAACTAAACAAGTTTATTACTTTTTATCACTGATTATAGTTGTTGTTTAAAAAAATATGTATACTTATGACGGATATAAAATTAACTTTCAACTATAACTACTAGAAGGTTAAGACTCACACGTACAGTTATGTAACATATTTTAAAACAATGTGTTGCCTGCTGGGGATACATCATGTTGTACATCGCGACGTATAGATCCCTTGTACAGAATATAATTTTAATTATACTTTTGGTTTCGAGTATCTGTCCTTCTACTGTAATAAAGTTTTACGGTCTCTACAATGTAAAGACACGTTAGCATCTTTGCGAACCACACATACGACCATCAATTTTTCCCCTTCGATGTAACTTAAACATTGATGTTTTTGTGACATGTAAAATTAAATTCGACATAGGGAAGTCTACAGCATATCATAAAACATAACGAGTAATGTTGATACTTCAAAACTTTCTTCTTGTGTTTGTATGTACCTGTATTCGAACTAGTACCTGCCGTCTCGTAGTCTTATGACAATTTATACCAGTTTGATGATTTATTTTTAATCAAAGCTATATTGTTACATAGTTCGCTATCGATTATACTAATTATCAAGGAAGATTGGTTCAGTTGATAAGTAAACAACTTTTATACACGCATTATAGAGGTAGAAATAATCTACTTTACTTAAAATATATAATTAATTCGGACTACAATACATGAACGGAGTCGTACGCAATGCAATTAATTTAATTGCGATACTAGTTCTTAACAATCTTAACAAGGATAAATATGGTACTAAGCATCGTTATTAAGACAATTAAATGTATATAATTAATATTCAGCTAGTTTGTGACGTGTCTAGAATAAAGCTGATTAAAAACCGTGCTCGTCACAGACGATTAGTACAAATACCACCGACTTAGTGACAAAAACTCATTTTCCGTAACACTTTAATATTTCCATGAGTGATTATCCGATTTCGTAAGCCTATACATACCTGAAATAAGAATTCCTTTAGTAAGTACGCTAGCAATGACTTCGTCCTTGGGTCGGAGCTCGAAAATTTGACCAATTTATTGCTTTTTATAGTCGATTACAGTCGTTGTATTAAAACAATATGTATACTTATGGCGGATATAAAATCAACTTTCACACTATAGATACTAGAAGGCAAGAATCTCATACGTACAGCTATGTAACATGTTTTAAAACATTTCGCCTGCTTGGAAAAACATCCTGTTGTACATCGCGAAATATAAATCCCTTCTACTGAATATAAATTGAATTAATTTATAATTTGGTTTCGAGTATCTGTCTTTCTACTGTAATAAAGTTAATCGGTCTCTACAATGTAAAGTCATGTTAGCATCTTGACGTACCGCACATACGACCACGGGTTTTTTTACCTTCATTGTAACTTAAACTTTGATGTTATAGTTCCCTGAAAATAAAATTCGCTATATGGATGTCTACAACTGAATTAAAAAGATGTGGAGTAATATTACTAGTTCAAAACTTTTATTCTTGCGTTTGTATGTACCAGTATTCTAACTAGTACCTACCGTCTCGCTGTGTTACGGAAACTTATACCAGTTTGATTATTTCTGTGTCATCACAGCCATACTATTATAGAGTTCGCTATCGTATAAAGTCTTGATCAAGGAAGATTTGTTCAGTTGTTATGAAATAAACTTTTATGCGTCCATTATAATGTAGAAATACTTTACTTTAAATATATAACTAATCCGGACTACAATATATAAAGGGAATCGTATGTAGTACGATTTATTTAATTATGATACAAGTATCTAACATCTTAAACAAGAATAAATCTGGCTTTATGTACAGAACGCACCCAGTACATTAGCGTAATGTTCGTTCTTTTCTTACACCCAAAAAACTTCGAAACCGAAAAGCAAAAGCTACAAACAGTTTATACGTAATTCCTACACTTAACACAGTGTCCGTTGATAATGTAATTTGGAGAGGGGAAGAAATAAAAAACCATTACAAAAGGAAAAAAAATATGATGTACAAATGTATTTATATAACAGTAACCTATAAACAAGTATGCTCATGAAGGCTCGTCTGTATGTAAAATCACGGAATTTATAACTGACAATATTTATAAATCGGTAACCGATGCGATTATATAGTCAGCGAGTTTCACGTCACGATAACAAAATTCTATATCACTTAGTATATGAACAGTGGTAACTTGACATCTGGAAATGTTAGCCGTCGTATGTTTATGTCTAAATTGTTAACATAACATTCAAGCGACTGTTCTAAATGAAAACATGACCTAACATGTGCACATATGTCCGATTGGTGTAAATACGGTGTACGAAATAAGTTATGATGTGAGAGCGACGGTATATAAACAGCCGCACGAAGTTCCCAGCTCAATCACTGTTTTTCTGTCGTCCGAGTACTAACTCTGTACACGCAGCCCTACTTCGAGCGATTATCAAGTGTGCTACGTTGAGCTCATCACGTTTTTGAGCTAGTGAATAGTGAATTCAAGGTTAGGTATAAAACTTCAAGAAATTTTAGGTTATGTTTACCTGATTTGAAGAATAACTAATTAAAGTAATAGAAGGGCAGTATTCTTCGTTAAAGGTTAGTCACTGCAAGTTCTGTGGCAAAGTCTTAACTTTGCGAAATAATATGCTGCGGCATGAGAAGTCCTGTGACTTCAATACGCACCGTGAAGAGCAACTGATCTGTGAGCGGTGTGGTATGTCAATCACTCGCAAAGACGACCTGATGAAGCACTTACGTATCTGTAATAGCAACATCAAGAGAGAAGTAACCAACTATTGTAAGTATTGCAAGAAGCAGTTCACCGAATTTCGTAATGCTCGTCGACATGAAGCAGGTTGTGAGCGCAACATGGAACGAAATCTGCTTAAGTGTAACTTCTGTAGTGTCGGTTTCGCTCGTCGTGACAATTTAGCCATGCACTTGAAGATTTGCAAGAATAAAGTAGCACGGCCAATACAGACAAATTTACATGTGCCACCACCAGACTCTGCTAGGCAATCCTGCTCCAGGACGCCATCAACCCGCCCTTAAATAGTAGTAATGTCTGGTTTAGCAACAGAGTTCGGTTTCGTCGAAGCAGAAACTGCATTCCGTGGGAATGTGAAGACGTATGTGTTGGAGAATGATGACACGGCCATGGATATATGTGAATACTTGAACGGCATGTATGTAAATATAGTAGGTCAGTTGAAAAATGAAGTGGAAAACCACGGAGCCCTTAAATTTAACATTGTACTGGAATGTGATTATGCTAAACCACCGCCATTCGACGAGGGAACAGATAAAAGAGCATTCAAGACAAAAAATTTGCCAGTCTATAATGCTGACGGTATTAAAAATGCAGTGTTACAAAGTATTTTGAAACTATGTACTGAAGAGCGTGAATATTCTGAGAAGGGGTCCGGTTGGACGCTCGTCTCTGTCAACTGTCTGCAGCTACGAGTTAACAAACTCGACCCACTGAGAACATCGTCATGTATCGACTTGCCAGATTCCATAAAGACGAAACGAGCTGTCATCAATCCGAGAGATAATGACAATGAATGTTTTAAATTGGCCATGTTAGCAAAGTTCATCGAAGGAAATAACCCTGAAAGAGTGAACGAGCGATATTATCATACTCAAGCTAGGTACGACTTTACAGGCATTACTTTCCCGACACCAGTAAGAGAAATCAGCACTTTTGAAAAGAAGAATCCTGAGCCATCAATCAACGTTTATTGCTTGGACGAGAAGTCAGAAAAAGTATTCCCACTCAGAGTAACAGACAAAGAAAAAGTCGACCATATCGACATACTGCTTTTGACAAATAAAGATAACAACCACTACTGATACATTTCAAATTTCTCTCGACTCGTCCATTCTCAGAAGACAGCACATCGTGGTAAAGTCTTCACCTGCAAGAGATGCCTGATACACTTTGACGATCAACAGCGAGTATCTGAACTGGATGGTGAGCAATGTCTGACTGAACACAGGAAATATTGCACGAGCAATGCACCACTTCGTGCTGATATGCCACAGCTAGGGCCTGATGGCAGGCCTCCAGAGATATGTTTCAAGAACATACAACACAAAACTAAACTGCTGATTGTTGTGTACTCTGATTTTGAAGCTGCATTTATACCAGTCCAGGCCTGTCAACCTGATCTTGAGACTGCATTTACCGTGGCATACCAAAAGCATGAAGCATATAGCTTCTGTATTCTTGTGCAAATTGACAATGATGTCATACCATCACAATTGACAACGCAACTGCCTCAAGAACCTATAATGTACACAGGTCAGGCTGCACCAAAGATTTTTGTTGAAAAAATCGTTGAGATAGGTAGAAATGTTAAGATGATCTACGACACTTCATTAAAGATGGTGCCACTAACGCCGTTACAAAATGCAGCATATCTCCAGCCCAACATACGATGTCACTGTAGTGGGAGCTTCAGTAAAAGCAATGTGAAGGTGCGTGACCACTGTCACTTTATTGGTAAGTACATTGGTGCGGCCTGTAACCAATGTAACTTGCTCAGAAGATGCCCGAAGAAACTTCCTGTATTTTTTCACAACCTAGCATATGATGTAATCTTTATCTTCAGAGAACTGGCATATGATAGCGAAAATATTACCATCATCCCACACAATGAAGAAAAAATGATTACATTTGGAAAATTACTCGGTGCAAGTTCACCATACAATTTATCGACAGTTTTCGTTTCATGGCTAGCAGCCTGGCGACATTAGCACAAAATCTGCCTGCCACAAAGTTCTGCAACACTGTGAAATTCTTCAGTACTGATGAATTTGAACTAGTAAGAAGGAAGGGGGTGTTTCCCTATGACTATGACGACAGTATCGGAAGATTAGAAGACACAGATCTACCACCAAAGGAATAGTTCTACAATTGACTGACAGATACGTACATTAGTGATCAAGACTACGAACATGCATATGCTGTGTGGGAGAAATTCGTTTTCAAAACTCTGAAGAACTACTCCGGTATCTACTTGAAAACAGATGTTCTCCTACTTGCAGATGTATTTGAGAACTTTCGCAGCCTCTGCCTGGAAACATACGGACTGGACTGCGTGCATTATGTAAGTTTGCCTGTATATGCATTCAATGCAATGCTGAAAGCAACATCAGTGAAGCTCGAACTTCTGACAGATTATGACATGTACTTGTATCTCGAGAGAGGTATTCGAGGGTGTGTGGCCCAGTGCGTGAAGCGACACACTGTTTCTAACAACAAGTATGATGGTGAGAAATACAATCCTACGCAGCCAGAAACTTATCTACAGTACCTGGATGCTAATAACTTTTATGGTTGGGCTATGAGTCTGCTTCTACCTATAAGAAATTTCAAGTGGTCCAGTACCGACCTAGACATCATGAGTGTGTCGAACATTTAGCCTGTGTGATACATCATTGAATGTGATGTAACGTATCCTCCTGAATTACACAAGGATCACAAAGATCTACCATTTCTGCCGATAAATGAATATCCTCCAAGATCATCACAGAAGAAACTTATGACTACATTGATAGATAAGAAGAATTATATCGTTCACTATATTACACTCAAACAAGACATGAGCTATGGGCTTAAGATTGAAAAAATTCACCGTGTGTTGGAGTTTGAGCAAAGTGCCTGTTGTCAGCAAGATTTGAGAGCAGAGTGGGCTGAAACAGCTATGTGAACTTGATTAGCTCATCATGGATTCGCTTCAAGGAAATGTACATACACATGTTGAATTACACACTAAACTCGGCGTATTTGCCGAAGACTTTAATTTAGATAGTCTTCATACACAGCTACAGCTTCCTAAGAATCTTCCTGGAAATGTACCAGACACTTGTGTAGCATTTGCCAAAAAATTTGGGTAAAGAGAGTCACACGGCACTTGCTTTGCTCGACCAAGTAATTTAATTTATGATTCTCATAATGACGGTACCTGCTTCATCTGCATCTGCAGAGCGTTCTTTCAGTGCACTTCGTTGTTTAAAGACATACTTGTGCTCTACAATGACCCAGCGATGTCTCACTCATATGACTTTGTTGCATATTCATAACGACAGAACTGCATCAACAGACATTACGTCGGTTATGAAAGAATTCGTCTGTCGTAATGACGAGATAAAAAGAGTTTTTGGAAAAGTTTAAGTTTATTGCTACTCAGTAAACCATTGTGTTATATTGTGTTATGTTGTGTTTTGTGAGAGACACTCTGTATAATTATTTAGATTCATTCAATTCAGTGTGTGTAATGTAATGATTTTATTCTGTAACTCGAACTAATGATGATGTTTCCAGTAGTTGCACAGCTGTCAACGAAGCAATCAGGATGTTTTGCATTTATGCTACTCTTTTGTTTTAATATTTATTAATTTTTAATTAGGTTAGCAAGAACATTAAATATAGTTATGATAGAAGTACGTTGCAACAACACGTAAATACTTGAATCTTGATAATTTACTTATGTTATCTTAAATTTATCTAGTAAGAAACAATAAATAGAGATGTGTATCGTTTTTAAGTTATATAACCTCACCGTACCAAACATAGATAAGCTGTGTTTTTGTTTATGTACCTAAAGAGGCCCATTTCATAAAGAAGTTTGCATTAATGTGCGAAAAAAATTATGACTGTAATCTCATCAACACTGAAAATTCCTAGCACAATAAGTTATGGGAAATGTCATTTTGGTTTACTTATTTAGTATCGGTTCTCAGGACTTGAAATAATTATTCCAAATGGTACGATGCATTGTAATTAGGTATTAAATCATTAAGCGTGTTTGTAGGTGCACTTAAATAAATAACCTTAGATTTATTAATGGTATGTTGTGTTTGTGTGGATACAGTGACGTAGCATAACAACACACTGTCAATATATGCATCAAGTTTAGTCAACTCCTACTCTACTGGCTTCCAATCATTAACTATTATTAACTTAGTGGGTTCTTAAGATTTTTATAACAAAAATAAGAAACACAGTAACTCTTTGCACAAATTTTTCTGGTGTACCTGTGCACATGATGTGGCTGTGAACATCTGTAGACATTGCACATTGGTAGTTTTACAATGTCTGAAATTTATTCGTTTAAATATTATCGAGGTACTCTTTACGAGCATCTGTATTCCATGCAACCTCCCAAAATAAAATGCATCTTATTATTAGTTCCGTGAATTATTATACTCCATTTCTGCTATTTATTAGCTGCATTAGAGGACGAAGTCCACTAAATATTTAAAAAAAAAAATAATCTTCACTATGTCTAATTTTGAGAGAACTACACACAGGATTGATAAGGATATCTTTGTTAGTTTCTTCCCTCAAAAAAATTTTTCACTTTAAAATTTATCAGTTTTTATACCAGTAATTAATTCAATATTCAGATTAGAAAACAGCCAAATCGGCATTATTTTAGACCTTGAAATCAAAATTTTTCCAGACTCCGGACCCCCCGCTTTAATAAGGGGGTCGGTGAAAAGTGGAGACAGGGAACAGTCTATTTATTTTTGCCCCCCCCCCACATGAATTATTTTCTTCCTACGCGCCTGGTTGTTTGTAAAGTAACCATACTTTATATATTTACTGAAAGCCCGGCTATGTCGCATTAACGCTACACGCAATGCGTTACAGCAATGAAACCGGCACATTTACAACTGACAGCAGTAGTTGAAAAGTTACTTTAGACGAACCTATGAAATGTCAGAACAAGGAGCGGGGTATGTCTTCCTTTCTACGTAAATCTTGCATGCTATTGTTCGTTATGCTGAACCGGATACTGTTTTATTTTGTGTTAGTTTGCGTCCTCAGCCACGCTCGCATTGTTCAATGAACCCTGCAGATGTGTTGCATATTCAGAATTATTTTTAATTCTTACACAAATTAAATACAAAATAAGAGTGAAGTACCACTGAAAGAAGATACCATAGTGTTTTTTTCTGTCATATTTAACACGCAGAAGTTTTCAATGAAATTGCCACACATGAAATATCAATATTGTGGTGGCAGACATGGTTACGATTCACAAGTACAAGTTAATGCTGTTTGATAATTTATATGGAAACTAAAATGTTCAAAATGTTCGTTTGTGTTTACAAACGTATCATATGTACTATGTATACTTGATTCATAATATACTATTACATGGCTAATCTTTCTCACGTACAAGCTATGTCAACCATGTTGAATTATCATTACATAATTTGTACGTTCCGACTACAGCCACGACACACAGAAAACACACGAAACTTGGGCTTCGTTTTGGGAAAACGAAACAATTTGTATCTGCGTATGTGTGTATTATACTTACATAACTATAATATGTTACTAATTATGTAAAACAGAATTTAAATAAAATATATTGTACCGTACTTTGCATTGCATAATGTAGTACAAATATTTGTATGTCGCTTGACTTGTTGCTAATCAACACAGAAATGATGCCAGAAATGTTTCCATTTTCCCATTATTTCCTGCGTTACCTACGCAGACATTCAGCTGTTTTGCGGGCAAAAATTTAAACAAGGTTTGACTTCAACAGTCTATGAGGTAACGTTAAGCGTTAAAACTTGGCGTTTCGCCAACTGTAACCATCGACGCGTTTCGCGCGATGCGTCAGAATAACGCGTTAAGTACGTTGACCGTAGTAGCCATCGGCCCATATTCCCCAATAAACAGATTGTCTGCGGGCAGCGTTATCAGCGGATGAAAAGCTTGTGAATGAGTAGGGACCCTGTTTTTTCGCGAAAAAAAATTTTGCCCCGGTTTGTTTCAGTGCCTTACGTGCACATCTGCAATTCTGCTTCATGGTTATTTGCAGCATGTCTATGTGAAGAGCCTTATCTCATTTGACTGAGCCAATTACATAAACTTTCCAGCAACACCACACGTCTGTGATTTGCCGGTAGAATCTCAAGGCTCGTGACAGTTAAAATGTACAATCTCTGAGAACGAAACAGAACTGCAAATGTGCACGTAATGAATCCACCGAAACAAAGTTGGGCAAAATTCTTTTCGCGAAAAACAAGGGTCCCTACTTGTGAGGTAAGTGTGGCCAGTACTGCTGCACAGCGACTACTATGCTACTGCGCATCCTCTGACTACAGCGAGTTATGACGACAAGGCTACAATGATTATATATTTCTTCCACACACCAAAATACATCAGTTGAACTTTAATACAGTTTTCTTTCTTACAGTGCACTTTTCAGATAAGGTGCAAACCACGTCGCATTATGTGTTTACAAATGTGTACAATTTGACTGAGTAAAAAGGGTAGCGCAAGCTTTTCAACCTAGTTGCCCAAACTTCGCAATTAGACAACTCAATATTATTATAAACTTCTGATAAAAAGGAAATAGTAGGTAAGCTCCCTGTTACATTTGAGTTTTTTTTTATTATCACAGTCTCCTCCGCCACTGCCTCTAATATTTGAGTATATTATGTCATTGCAGTTCTCTGCTACAATTCTTTATACACCATTCCACCAATCTATCACTCGTACAGTGAACTGGTGTTCCAAATGACTGCGCCAATGGAGGTCGGCTGAATTCTTTAATAAAAAATGCATGCTTGTGTACAATGAGGTTGTACCACATTATGTTTCGTTGCGTAAGGTATCTCTGTATAAATTATTTCTCGGAGGCCATATCACAGAATAAATAATGGTACTTATTTATTATATGGCCATTCTTGCTTTTCGGGTATTCGGCTTTGACGAGAATACAATGTTTTCCTTTTGCAATCAATCTCTTCGTAACCGCCGAAGTAAATACCAGGGCATTGGAATGGTATATTACAGTATAGACTGTCTTCTGGAGCATAAATTAACACAATATTTAATCAGGTTTAAGAGATTAAGGAATTTGTGAAAAGAAAATGTATTTACACCCCGTTAGCTATCGAATTTAGAAAAATATATTAAAAATGCTTTTTATATATATTTACGTAAACATCATTCTAAAACAGAAAAGTTCATATACATATTAAAGTGTTTTAAGTGTTATCGAGGATTTTGGAGAACCCATTTCACCAATTATTTTCGCACCCTTATTTGTCAAATTTATAAAAATGTATAAAAAATCGTCCTTAGTTGGTGCGTAATCATAAGAGACGACCACCATACAATTTCATGTTTTTAGTTCAGGTGGTTTGGCCAGGGCGCTGAAAAGCGAGAGTTTAGGCAAGTGAGTGGCACAAATCATTTTATATAATTAATTTACATATTGTATATGAGAAACCTATTACACATTTCAGCGAACCAATGCGAAGTCTAACTTTTTACCTGAAGATAGGTTTGATTTCTTATGAAATACGTTATCCAATCAGAACTACAAAAAAGGCTCTACAGCCCTTTAGAAATTATATTCTTTCAAAAAATTTTACCGATTTGCCACTTATCCTTAAATGCATTAGTGATTATTGTAACAAATACATTTTGCCCAGTGTCTCAGAAACACTAGAGGCACCACTATCTATGTGGAAATAATTCACAAATGCCTGAAATATTTTACCCATAATTATACCCGAAGTAAAGCTATTATCATCGTCGTATTTAGCAAAAACACTTGAGAAAAATAATATTTACTACTATTTACTTACTTTCGCATGTAACATAATCACTTATCAAATATAAGCCAACTATAACACTCACTGAAAACGCTTCCCTATTTCTCTTCATCAAAAAACAAGATATTTGCTGTTCCCCCACTACTTTCCAAGGACGGTGAAGAACGTGTGCAACACCATCGTAAGTGTGGTACACTTCGACTCAAGAACGCTAAATACAGACATCGAGAAAATCATGCTACCCCTGTCTTACAAGTTACAAAACTGACTGATGTAGCCTTTTCTCCGCAGCTTATAGATTGAACTTAAATCGACATAATTTAAATAGTTTCGCATATGTGAATGTAAATGTGAATGTGAATGTAAACAATTCCGACACATAATTTTGATGCGAATCAGAACATCAATACTTGTTCACTTGTTTGTGCGTCACCTTTGTACAGAATCAGTAAGTTCTAGAGACATTAAATGCTATACCGGCGAAAAGAAAATGTTATGAGCAACTTAAAACCGAAATCTCTCTAAATTGTGAAATTTAAGATTTATATTATGAAAACAATATTGCACATATTTACGACACACGTGGTTTTGTAACCCCATTTTTTGTGTGGGGCATCTAATTGCAGATGGTAAATGTGGGATGGATGCCATCTAAGGAAAAAGATCGTTACAAAATCATACACTATATAAAGGGATTACTTATTTTTTTAATGCCTTCAAAATTCTTCTTAAATAATTAAAAGTACGGTATTCAGTATCGTAGTAAGCTTCTTTTAAAAAAGTATCACAGTAATTACATAAACATATTTGACCATATATCACCTGCTAAATGTGATGTGCCAACCCTCTGTGGGAGATGCCCCACAGTGAAATTTTTACTACAAATGCACTATATTATAACTAATCAGTCTTAGAAAACGTTTAATCAATAAAGTTGTTCGCCAAAAGACAGAATTATAAGTTTTAGATGTTTCTGATGTATTGCAGCTTCATTTTTTGGCATATTGGTTCCCGGCTGGGAACCATATAAATTGCACGTTCCGTGAAACAATTTTTTGCGTAAAACTCACTGACACCAATCTACCATATCATTCGTTTGAAAATGGTTTTCGCAGAAAATCTAGTTTCCTTTTATCTGAGCCACTCATGCTTGATGCCAGAACTTTTTTCTCTTCATCTGGAGAGCATTCCTTTTCCTTGATGACTTTCTATCTTAGTTTTTGCAGCCAGTTTTTTTCTTTGCTTGAAATATGTTCTGCACATAGCTTGAGAATTTTCATCCCATATTTGAGGTATTTAGGTATTATATTCAATTCCATGAAATGCTTCGTCGGTGTTTGCATTACCAATTTAGAGTTTTTGTATCTTATACTTTTACTATCACAGAGTCAAGAGTTGGTGATAAGTCCATTGTGGGGTTTTACATTCTGTTTCCTGCAGCGGTTGAAGTTGTAGCTGATTTATTGGAGTTATGTAGCAATACTGAAGGACAGGAAAATGTTGATGAAACTTCTCCATGCCTATCGAAATGCTTAGGCCAAGGCTCATTTGTCGGTTTCACAAATGTGTCTGCAACCACATTTTCTGCTCCTAGTAAATGTTTCCAAGTTTAAGACCTTATTTTCTTTTTCAGAACTCTTCTCCCGGTGGTTAAGATGATCAGAAATTGAAATAACAGAAATACTAGAAAGTGGTTTGGTTATGCTTTTCGATTTAACCGGCATATTCCCGTAGCATGAAAACCAACAAATTATTTGATGCATCTTTTGTTCATGACTTTCCAATCAGCACTGTTGCGTGAAATGCTGAGATTTTTCTGTTCTTTTTGTGTAGTATTCAACAAACATCTTGTTTGGAAAATGTTTCCAGGGATTTGAAAAAACATTTCAATCACGACTTCTTCGTCTATTTGCACAACATTAATCCTATCGATACACGTCATTTTATCTCAGTTTCTTTTTTTCTTACCTCATTTTATCACTAGCTACTTGGTTCCTCGAACAACGCGATGAAATTGCAAACGCAACAAAGATAAGTAGCTTGGTAAAGTGAACGTCTGCCAACTGTGATAATTATCGTTCGAAGTAGTGCAGATAAATAAGAGAATTTCTCGGGCTATTCTTTTAACCAGGCTATTCTTTATCCCAAAGGCTAAAAAAAACAATTTTAACACCTGTCATCAAATCTATACGAATACAGTGTTCACAACGCTTATAAGAAACACATTTCTATTACTAGGAACATGCGAAATGCGTGTTTTTTTTTGGCGTTAGACTAGACTGTGAGCTACACTGTAAAAAATTTAATTTTACAAAGAAAATCTTTGGAAACCCAGTTGCCACAGAAATTCCTTGTAAAACTACAATGGTTGTCCTTGTAATATAATACGAAGTATATGTTTGTAAAATTATAAGGACTAGCATTGCAGCTGTAATTTCGACAAGGAAAAAAGTAGTGTTCATTGCACTTCATAAATAATGCTGAACTTATTTTCAATTAACTTTTGAATAAAGGACGTATTCATGAAATCATAATGAAAAAAAATTATCGGGAGGTGCTAATTTTCGAACCACTCTTCCCACGCTTAGCTTCCACACATCTTACCCCTAAACCACTGTGATTTACATATACCAAAGTCATTACTTATTTGTATACATTCAATGTGCAGTTCAGTAATATTTTTTTCTTTTAAAGCACATAATTATTATACACATTCACTTTATTCCAGAAAAGTACTTTTCAGAGGTTGTGATCTTTGAATATGTATTTTCTGGCGAATTTAATATTTTTGTGGGCTTCACAGCTTTTCTAAGTATTTTTGCAAACAAATTCCTTTTAACATTATTAACTAATAATTTTGCAAGGAAAAATTTTCAACATTTACAAAAGTTTGTACATCTACGAAGAAGTGCCTTATCATATTTTGCAAAATAATTTACAGTGCAGGAATGGTCGGTATAGTTACAAAGAATTCCTTTGTAGTATTACAAAGTTTACATTTGTAATTTCATAAACTAATGATTTTACAAAGAAAATCTTTGTAATATTATAAATCCTTGTAAAAGTACAAAGAAAATCCTTGTAAATTTTACAAACAAATGTAAGAGTGTACTGTGCATTAGTCTGACCTATGTCATTGGCCTGATTGCTTGTGGCTGGCTCTGGAGACCTCTGCTGGCCAATAATACTAAACACAGTGACATTGTGACCAATCTACTGCGACTTTATTCCACAGTAACGGTCTGATAGTAAGCAGAAACCAATTGAATCACACATTTCTCTCGGGTCTGTATAGGGCAGTGGAGTCTAGACTGTCGGCAACAAACAACGCGAATTTTACATGCCTCTATATATTACCCATTAAAAACTGCACAATAGCCTAGCATATGTTCCAGGTGTGTCTCCCATAGTTTACTGGGACATCTGTCCTTTTGTGTCAGTGAAATGCCCCACATGAATTTAAATTATGTGTATACAGTGCAGTGAATGTAGTTTTCCCCCACCTTTTTAAACAAAGGATTTAACTTCATTGTGAACGAAATATACATCCAGTATGCACACAATATTATAACACCATACGTGTTAACTTTTTTCTGATCTCTTTGAGAGCGAAGTTACCAAACTTACACAAAATTTGTTCTTAATGTGGCATGGCTTGTTGAGTACCAATTGGTGGGACACACGCTGATAGACCATGCATCTGATGAGGCGTTTGCGAATCAGACAGACTGGTGTCTCTCGCCCACATTTACCCTTGGTTTAGAATGGGGTATACTGGTTCCCATAGATATTGCTCAACAGTGGCAATATTTCAAAGGTACACATGGAGCTCTAGCTGAGATAAGAATTTCACATTACATTGACTAGGGTAACACAGAGAGAGTTAAATTTTATGAATTTTGAACACCACTGCAAAGATGTTGCAGTTGTTTTCCATGCGCATTGTCTATAAACGAGGAGTCGATTCAACTTTCCTGGCCTTAGCTAAGTCCAAGGCTGCTTCGCTGAAAATACACTAAGTTCTGAGGTTTGAGTTGTCTGGTGTCTTACTTCTACCAAGAAAGATTATGGAATAGGTGAGTAAAATGTCCAGTTGTAAGGTTCATCCTTCGGTCGTCTACATCTGGTCAGACTCATCGACTTTTCTGTCCTGATAGACATCACCACCACTCAGATTCACACCATATGTCGCAGATCGAGCCACCGAGATTCAGTTACTTTTGCCACCCTGATCTTTGTGCTATGTCTCGTCAGTGTTAACCTAACAGACCTAGCATTGTGTTGTGAACTTTCTGACAAATTGGGGAGTAGTCAAGCTTGGTTCTGTGGCACTGATAGGTTAACTAGCTCTGAAGAAGGACGGCCTGTGAATATGATCCAAACACCTGATCCATCAGATACAAATTCTAGTAGTTCAGTATGTGATGGTACTTTGTTAGTGAAACTGGAAGAATTTTGGTCATTACCAAACTCAAATGGGTAACAACATATTTGCTTAAAGCTAGCGCAACATTTATGAAACAGGATAATGGGCAATTGAAGATGTTGAGTGCTGAAGAATTAAAGGCATCATTAACATTTTGGATTCAGATTGTTCAACATGACCTTGTCTCAGATGACTTAAAGTTACTCGCTAGGTGTAATTTCTTCAAGAATTTCTCGATCACTTCTGATGTGTGGAGAGAAACAGAAAATGATTTGGATGCTGAGGCTCTTTCAACAATGTTCCAGATGTAAAGAGAAAGGAGATTCGAGATTCGAGAGGTGCAAGTGTAGGTCCATAAGATCCTTAGCATCAACATCCAGATCTCGTTGTGTCTGATGTATCCTATCCCTGAAATTAGCTAGGCTCGCTCGGTGGTATGCACGCAGTGCTGCTAGCAATATATATCCATTCCAACACCTGCATCCCTCATACAAAACTCTACACATTTCGTGGAGAATCTGAAAAGTATCAAGTTGCAACATGTAGACATCCTAGTCAGTTTTTATGTAGTGTCGCTTTTCACGAAAGTACCAGCCCAAGAAGCTCTCCAGATCCTACTCGACCAGCTTAGGAAGGTCCACTGCAACCACGAACTGGTGAAGCTCACAGAACACTGTGTCGCATCAACATTTTTCACATTTTGAGGGAAAGTCTATGTACAAAACGAGGGTGCTGCTATGAGGTCACCACTTTCACCTTTGCTGGCGAATATATTTTTGGTCAACTTCGAACAAAGTGGCATCGATGCCAACCCTTACAAACAACAACACTGGTTCCAGTATGTATGTGATACATTCGTAGTTTGGATAAATGGAGATGAGAAACTGGAGCAGTTTCTTGGTCACCTCAAAAACATCCACTGCAACATTCAGTTCACCATGAAGATGAAAAAGGATGGCCAACTTCTCTTCCTGGTTGTTTTAGTCTATAGTAAGCCCTATAACACCTTAGGCCACAAAATCTACAGAAAACCCACACACACTGACAGATGCCTTCAAGCAAAATCTCATCATCCTCCATGCCAGAAATGGGCTGTGCTAAATTCACTTATCTTTAGGGCAAAAAACATCTGTGAAGAGCAACATCTGGGAGAGAAGTTCAAACACCTCACTACTGCGCTAGAAGCCAATGATTACACCAGGCGCGAGATGCAGCAGACCATCAAGGGTGATTCGAAAAAGAAGGAAAATGAAAAACTAAACCATGTTGCCATATTGCCCTATGTTAAAGGCACTACTGATGAACTGGCCCACCTTCTTAGAAAACATGTGATACAAACAGTAATGAAGTCCATGAACAAAATCAGCAGCATACTGGGATCGGTTAAAGACAAAACTCCAACCGAAGAGCTGGCAAGTGTCTACAAAGTTACCTGCTTATGTGGTAAAGTCTACATAGGCCAAACAGGAAGGCAAATCACCACCAGAATAAAAGAACACATACGAGCCTACAAATATGAAAACCAGCAGTCAGCCATAGCTTAATGCTTTATGCCCACCAGACATAACATTGAATAAAACAGTTTCAGCACGATAGCCAACAGGTGAATTACAGGTTGAGAACCATCAGAGAAGCCATAGAGATACTAAAACACCCTGACAACATGAAGAGGGAAGATGGCTACAAATAAAATAAAATATAGGCTCCTCTTTTTATGGAAAACTACAAAAAAAAAGAAAACCTAGCAACCCAATAGATCCAACTACAGGCTCGCCAGGGTAGGCTGCCAACACCTGCCAATCAGAAGGATGTTTGCAGGCGATTGGCCGAACAGCTCAGCCAATCAGAGAGCAGCTGAACAGAGACGGTTATATAAAGATACCATCCCATCCCAGTCGGTCTCAGTCTGATCCTGCATCGACCTGAATATGGCAGCTGCAAGGACTGATGAAACGTTGTCTAAGAAACAACACAAGATGCGACTCAACCCCAAAAGCCAAGAAAATTTGAAACATTGAACTTAACAAGGCAATGTCATGTATGGTAAATCTAATTGAATTCACCTTCAAAATTACTATCACAAAAAATTTGGCAAACAAAAAAAATTACGATAAAAACAGTTCAGTATTTGGATCACAACCTGCAAGTCAGAGACATTTAATAAAATTAACATGCAAAGGCCTGTTAAGTGATTTTGTAAGTCCATCAGCAACTTGATTGTCAGTACTGACATACTTCACTTAAATGATGCCCTCATAGATTTTTTCCCTTATAAAATGGTGGCGAATATCCACATACTTCAGCCTTTTGTGGTTTCCAGGATTCTTCGACACAGTAATGGCTGCTTGGTCGTCGTCGTAGATAAGCACTGACTCACCTGGCTGAGGAACACCAAGGTCACTATGAACTTCTTATATCTAACAAGCCTCTGTTGCAGCCGAGATGATGGCCATATACTCACTCTCTGTTAATGAAAGAGCCACAACGGGCTGTTTATTTGATACCCATATCACTGTACATCCATGAACTAGAAACACAAACCCTGAGGTGGATCTTCTGTCTTCCAGGTCTCCTCTCCAGTCAGCGTCAACATATCCCTTCACTCTCGGAGTTGTCTCTTGACGATTGTACGCTAATGACTGTTCTAGTGTTCCTTTAATGTATCGTAGGACACATTTCAGAGCTATCCACAACTGGTCACTTGCACTGTTCTGATGCCTGCTCAGCAAACTGATAGTTACACTGAAATCAGGCAATGTACACGAGGCTCCCAATCAGTTGAGGGCACCTTGTCTCTAACTCAGTGTCTTCATACAGTTGGTCATTTTTAGATATTTTGAAGGAAGGGTCCATCGGAGTCGCTATTGGCCTACAGTTTTCCATACCATACATAACTAGAACTTATTTCAAAATTTGAGTTTGGTTATCTTGAGAATCCCCGATTTTCGGCCTTGTGAAATGCACGTTCCTAAATAAATTGAAGCTTCCCCGACATCTTTCATCTTGAAATTTTCTTTCAGTTTTGACTTTAGCTTTTCGATTTCCTTCTCACTACTGTCAACTATTAGAAGATCGTCTATGTACAACAGAACATACAGTAGTGTGCAAAAGTTTCGGCCCATCCTATTTTTTGTACATATTGCACAGAAATACAATTGTGAAAGAAATATAAACAATAAATTATAACATATATTCACTTACATTTTAAAATAATGAGTTACATACATTGATATTACTTTTAAATAATTATTTATTCTACATTTTGTTATTAATGAATGTGCAAAAGTATCGGGCCACATACTACTTCGTCAAAAAAAAAAAAAAGGAGAATTGGGGTTAAAAGTCTTGTACTCTTTCACACGATTAAAAACATTGTTGCCATGCCCTTAGCAGAAACGACTGCAGTGCACTGACAAGGCATTGAGTCGATTAACCGCGAGATTAGTTCTTTTGGCAATTTTTCTCACTCTTGTCGCAAATGGTTCTACAATTCCATCTGGTTGGAGTGATTTTTCGTTCCAACACGGCCCTTCAAGTCTTGCCCCAAGTGTTCGATGGGATTTAAGTCTAGTGACTGCGACGACCAAGCTAGGAGGTGGACTTTTCGGCTCTGAAGAACATTTTTCACAAGACGCAAAGTGTGTTTTGGATCGTTATCTTGTTGAAAAACCAAACACGAGGCCAATTTTTCCTTACAATTTATGCATAAGGTCTAGCAGAATGTTCTTGTACATTACAGCATTCATATAGCCGTGAATTTCCACCAGCTCCCAAACTTTGATGTTCCCACCACTGTTTTAACAGTAGCAGTTTGATATCTTACATAATCAGAAAATAGCACTTTCCACCAATCTGATGTCATCCAGTGCTAATATTTTTTCTTTTTGTTAATTAATGGTTTCTTGACACCAATCCGTCCTATCAGCCTTACCCCGTACTCCGACTAACATCGGCTAGATTTTCACTTCGTAATTCCCTTGAAACTTCGGCTGCGCTTTTTCGCGGATCGACCACACACTTCCTTTTTATAATTGTTTCAACACAACTCAAAGTTTTTCGCAGCCTGCCGCTCCGTTTTTTATCACACAGTAAGTTTGTTGTTTTATATTCTAAAATAATACAATTAACAGTGTTTTTACCAACAGGTAAAGTCCTTGCAATGAAATGTGAACTTTTTCCTTCTGAAGAAAGCTTCACCACGATTTCGTGAACCTGAATATTCGTGTGTTTCTGCATCGGCATCGTCGCCAAAAAAATACTAATTTTCCTTTGTGTAGCATGTTTTGAAACAAGTGAGCATAAAAAAGTAAAGGAACCGGGAATACTGAGCCGCTGCGAGTAGTTGCCGGATACTTTTTTGCACACCGACTAAAGTTATTTTACGTAGTACACGTAACATATGCTATGAACCAATGAAATATTTGATGTTTCTGTGTATATTCTAACTCGCTTAGATATTTCGGACAATGAACTAGTGGAGAAATTAAATATTTTCATCTATCTAATGGAAACTTCAGGGTGGCCCGAAATTACAACCAATTTTATGTCTTTTCACCTCTTAAGTGATCGCATTTCGCTAAATCTTACTATCACATGTTAAACATTTGTATAAGTAACCAAACTGAGGTGAAAATCACCACGATAACCCATTGAGTCAAAGAGTAGCTAACTATTTGTTAATTTTCTTTTTTGAAATTTTTTCTCAGCCCTAAGAGTTCGGATTTTAAAAATTACTTAAATCTTTTTACTGGCATTTACGTGACTGGATTTATTTACTTGGACATACTCCATTGCGAAATATATGACTGTCAAAAGGAAACTAAAAAATAATACAAGAAAACATAAATAAGCAGAGTATGCTTTAGTCATCAGGATACATACACAACATGAAATTCCAAAACTGGAATCTGGTCAGATAAAAACAAGGAACAAACAGAAAATAAAAGAAATAACAAGAATATGAAAATAGCTAAGTTGACATGCGACACAACGATGAGACGAGACAAAAA
>PNEQ01021435.1:0-26971 GCA_003012365.1 Medauroidea extradentata | reverse complement strand
AAAAAGTACGTACACATAACATAAAGTAAAATATTTCAGGGCCTAAACAAATAGTTATGAGCACCGACACCAGGGTAAAAGTAGTTCCGACACCTATGGAAAAACATCAGATTTTTAATTGCAGAAAATAGTTTCAATGGAAGATTAAGGAAAACAGTATTTCCAAGATCTAGATACAGACCAAACATTAAATAAAAAACATATACAATTACTTACAGACAAGAAAAATACTTAAACCAAAGTACGAAAAGTTTCTGTGCTATACTAGAAATCGTATACCAAAGTTCAACATAGAAGAAAATGTCTCAAACCAAATATAATAAAACGAAAAACAGTCTTTAAAGGTCTAACACAGAAAAACCAACATGCAATATCCTAGAGGGAAGGAGAGGGAGAGAGAGAGGGAGGGAGAGTAAGAGAGAGGGAGGGAGACAGGAAGTGAGAGAGAAAAAAGGATAACACATGTAAAACACTTATACATAAGGGAAAAATATTTATTAAAGAACAGAAATATAACGTATAAAAAGTTGAACACAAATCAAATTGACCATTTCTTCTACACATAAAAAAAATATTATCAAGCATTTCAAGGTGAAACTTACATATACGAAAGTAACACCATAAATGTTAATAAATTAAAACAAAAAAAAAAAAAGAGAAACTAACTCACAGAACAGGTACAGGACAAAAATATAAATTCCAAGAAGTCGAGAACGTGTAAAAGCTAAAACATGATAAAAAATACTTAAAATTTATAAAACTGGTTTAAAAAAATACTATTAGTCACACAAACAAAGGAAAAAAGTATTAGGTTAAAGAAAAAAACGGAGACATGGTTAGATATGTAACATGGTAGGAGGTCAGGTTAGGTCAGGTTAAGTTAGGTTAGGTTAGGTTATGTTAGGTTAGGTGCGGTAGCACTCTTAATGGTGATACTTGGAAATGGAGACGGACTAAACCAGTAGTACATACATCACTAATGCTATCTAGCAGACGACACTGGAACCAAGATATGGTATAGCTACTAGCTCTCCTGGTGGAAAGACTCACCACCAAAATCTTAATAATGAACGCCATCTAGGAGACGATCGGTAACTACTGGCAGCCCTACCTAGAGGGCAACTATATAAGTAATTAAAAAAGAAAACAAGATGGATGGTGGAGCCAATTAGGGTAATAGGTATAAAGACAACGGACATTAACCAAGATGGTGGGAAGTCCACACACAAATAATTACGAGACAAATACTGAAATGATCCCGGATCCCACTCCTATGCTCCTGCAATAGAACCGCCAGTACTACACTACTTAAACACTATATAAAAATAATAGAAGATCAACCAAGGTGCTTAACTTCAAATAAAAATGTATTGCTGGCATAGGTTAATGAAAAACTGATAGCAAATAATAAATAATAAATTACGGAAATATTCTGTCTTGCCACAATTAAAATGTTAAATTTAATCAAATAAATTTTTATGCAAGGGATCATCAAAGCCAGCCAGTTGTTTACTTTGTAGAATTAGGTTCGTTCATCGTGCCAAGTTTCTGAAGGAAATTATAATACAATTAATGTTTAAATTTGAGTCTTATATTAACCTTTTTGAGTCCAAAAAAAAAAATATTTCAATTTATCTGAGCACTAACTCTTTTGTACGAATTCTCATGTTTTTCGTGGGCAAAAACAAAAGAGTTACAATTAAAAATTTAGCCCTGAGTTGTACAAATAAAATACCTCAATTTCTAATGTTATGTTCACAAGATGGCGTCGTAAAAATTGAAATTTGATGGCGAAATATCTGATGAGCAACTTAGTTGTCTCGGCGGCTTCATTCTCGCAGTCTTCTGTTTGTTTCGTTGTTCGCTGCGGCCATGTGCACTCCACATGCACTTAGGAACCAAAACTGCATCTTTTCCCTGAGGCTAACGAACCTGTGCACTTACAGTCCAGCACCACACGGGACTCGCGGGAGGCGGCTAATTAACATGACAAATTCGGCGGATGCCCGAGCCTGGGGCCTTTTCTGATGTTTCATCACTTGATGGCCCGTCTTCGCCACTTGGCAACTCCAGACAAAACAACGAAACTCGCCATATATTCTATAATTAAAAGGCCTAGGCGAGACGTGGAACTTTCACCCCCGCATCTGCCCTAACGATCCATGGAACAGCCCTCTCAAATCGTCGTCTTCATGCGACGCTACCAAAAGCTCATTGTTACTTCAAATTCGGAATTTAAATTGCCCGAATTGCGTGCGCTTTTGCAATTTTAAATTATTTACACGCCGCTCGTCACCATGGCGACGGCAAAACTACAAAGATCAACCCCTTTGCTCTGCACAAAGCCTCTGTGCTGCCTATAGAACAACTGGCCTGGCAATATAATAAACAAAAATTTCCGACAAAAATACAAATATTCTTTAAGCATTAGTTACACATAACTAAGCTCTTCTAGGCTCAAAACAGTACATATTCAACAAGCAAAAACATTTTAAATTGGGTTAAATTAAGGTAAACTAATAATATTAATACAATCAAAAATAATAATATTAACATCATATTACAGTACACGCTACACAAGTTAAAAATGTTTTTTCTTTTAAGTTTTTTCAGGCAACATTTTAAAGATATCATTAAAAGATTTTGTTATTAAATATTGCATTTGCAATTAAGTAATAATTAAAAAAATGTTTTAAAATGTGTTCTAGCTGCTTGGGTAGCAACAAACAACTTTTAATTGTATTCAAACTGGCCTAGTTTTATGTGTGTGTGTATATATATATATATATTTTTTTTTTTGCAGTTGCTTCAATTAACTGGAGCGTGGAGTGTGGACTATAGAATGTGTTCAGTGAAAATATTGTAAATTAAATAATGGTAATTTAAATTACGGTTAAAGTCAAAACTCATAAAATAGCACCATTTGGCACCTTAAAATCCAAAATTTTCCGGGGGAGGGCCCACGGACCCCCCCCCCTTTTTTTGACTTCGGGTATACTATACATACTTTCTAAGGTATGCCCCCCCCCCCCTAAATACATTGCTGGATCCGCCACTGGGAGATTGGAAAGTCGCTGGTCTTCCTGTCTCGTATTGTAATGTTATGTTCGTTTCTACTTCAGAGAGTTCTACGTCTCATAGTCTCATCAGGTGTGCAATTTAGCACACTACGATATGTGACTGCTCTCAAAATAACAGAGGTACACGGTTTCTTGTTAAACTGTGTTTCTTGGCGGTATGTAATCGAAGGTGTCAAGTTTCTTGTACCTTTCACGCCAACCTCTAAGTTTACGAAAATCTGTAAACCGTGTCGTAAGGTGGTTGCTGAAATCTGCAACATACCCTTACCTGAAGAGATCCAAGAAGATCGAAACACGAGTACGTCATTCTTATCCTTGGACGGGCCTTACGGTTAGGATACGAATTGGGATTTCCCTAGTTCTCGTTAGTACGTCACAACTACGTCAGAGAGAGCACTACCTGTCTCAATGGTTCGCCGAGAGTGCGAAAGAGCGAGTGAACGAAATGTATACTCGCTCGCGCCTTCTCGTGCTCTCTAGCATGTGTCACTTGATTACAACTATGGTTTGAGGTTGCTGAAGATACATTAGTCACATATAGCAAATATTTCAATATATATATATATATATATATATATATATATATATATATATATATATATGAGTAGCTGTTTCAAATGACGGTTATGGCGAGAAATTGCGTAAACATATCTGCCCTAATTTACGTTTAAATGGGGTGGACACAAAATAAAAATATGGCCATCGCCTATAACAGCCGGTAATTTTTTTATTGATAGAGATGCCCACAAATGTATTTACTATGTTTATAACTTGTTTTATTAAAATTTACGCACTTGTTACCTTGGCATTGTTAGTTTAAAAACACGAGAGAGCATCATTCCAGTTGCAGAGAGTGAGAGCGCCAGAGAGCACATACAGGCTCTATCTCGTGGACATACGAAATAATACTCTAGAGAGTACTCTTAAAATACGGCCTTAGTTGCAATCCCTTCAATTCGATTGCTTGCTTTCAGAGTTTTAAATAAAAAAATATCGTTATCCTCTGGCAAGTAGCAAAATAATGTCATTATAAAAGTCATCGTTGTGTTTGCGAGTCTTAATTGTTAATGCCATTAGAAAGTTTTTGTGGGAAAAGGTTTCGCGGAAACGTATTTGGAGACCCGACCATGGGATTAGTGCGATGATGTTTAATGTAAGCTGATGTTGTCGAGGAACCTAAGTGGAAAGTGAACTGCATAATCAATATTACCCCTTTTAAGCGACAACATACACCCTTTTGGGTATCGAATTTTGAAATGCTTAACTTCACATCTTAGACATTTGTAGAAGTATCCAATTGAAGTGCAAATAACGACGGTAGCCCGTTCAGTCGAATCAAAATAGCTTATTCATTAAAAAACACATATGACCCCTGCGCAATACTGACAGTTGGAATTTCGAAAAATGTAAAAACTGTTTTGCGATCATAATTTCAATCATCCTGAAGCAAAAATTAACTGTATTTCTCGACGAGTTCGATAGATATCGAGGATTTATCTAAAACACATTACAGGTCTTTTCACCTTTTAAGAGAATGAATATCGAAAAACCCTTGAATCAGGTTTTAGAATACTTAACTGGTATCTCTTGAACGTGAAGTTCACAATAGCCCGTTGGGTTCAAGATATATCGACGATTAATTAAAAACACAATTCCCCACTTTTCACATCCTTAGGTGGCGAATCTCGAAAATTCGTGAAATTTCTATTCGGGTATTTGAGTAAGCATCAATCTTAAACAAATATCACGCTGCTATGTAAAAATGAATGGGAATCGAAAACATACTTTATCCTTTTTTTTACCTCTTTGGAGCCGAATTCGGAAAATGTAACTAAATGGGAATATAAATTTAAATAAGCATCAATCTAAAGCAAAGAGTATTTCGATATCTCGATTGGTTCGATAGATATAGAGGAATAATCGAAAACACATTTCACATAATTCACCCCCTTAATTATCAAATTTCGAAACGTCTTTGAGTCCTAAGTTAGTAATTTGGCTACGTAAACCAATTGAAGTAAAAATCACGATGATAGACAATTGTGTTTCAGTCATATAGACTATTCATAAAAAATACAATTTGTCCCTTTTTACCGTTTGGGAGCCGAATTAAAAAAAAAAAAACTAAAACTCTTCATGGGTATTTACGTAAGCAACATTTTGAAGTGAATACCTACGCTCTATCCCTAAGGATTCGATGTATATCGGTAGTTAATCGGAAACACATTTAATGTCTTTTCACCCCCTTAAATGTTGAATTTCGAAAAATCCTTAAATTGGTTCATATAAATTTTTATGTGTGTCCGATTAAAGTACAAATCATTACGATAGGCCGTTGGGTTCGAACTCTATCGACGTTTCTTCGGATACACATTTCACCCCTTTTCTCCCCCTTAGAGGTCGAATTCCGAAAAATCCCTTCTTAATGCTGGTCTACGACTGAGGGGAATCCACACAAAAAATTTCACGATTTTACTTTCAGTGGTTTGGGCAGCAGTCTGATATGTCAGTCAGTCAATGTTCATTTTTATATAGAGAGATATATTCGAATTACGGGTAAATGTAAAGAAAATACTCAACCGAACATAATTTTTATATTATATATATATATATATATATATATATATATATGTGAAAACTTTGCATAACTTCATTCTATAATTCACGCAGTGAAATACATGGCTTTAAACAAAACGACTTTCGGCAAAATGATTTTCAACAAACCTATTCTTTCGGACGTTAATAGGA
This sequence comes from Medauroidea extradentata, assembly GCA_003012365.1. NCBI lineage: Eukaryota > Metazoa > Arthropoda > Insecta > Phasmatodea > Phasmatidae > Medauroidea > Medauroidea extradentata. Next base: position 21,143 of record PNEQ01021435.1, on the reverse strand, counting down.
ATACGAAAAATTTCGGCGAAACGACTTTCGGGAAAACGAATTTCGCTAGTGACAACCTACAAATATAATTTTCGGTGTAACGACTTTCGGGTAAACGACTCTATCTGAAGTTAAGGAAGCTACAAAAAAATTCGGTGAAACGACTTTCGGGAAAACGACATTCGGGAAAACGACTTTCGGGCAAGTGACTTTTCGGGAAAACGATTTTCGGGAAAACGATTTGAATGCAGAATAGAGCGCTGAAAATGCAATTCGGGAAAACGATTTTCGGGTAAATGGCGCGCTCCCAAAAGATTCACAGTGTACAACGACGTTGCAGGCTACAAGTTAACATATTAAAAACCAAAGAAAATATTTTTGTATTTAAATAAAAATGCTGAAATTAGAAAAATGCAACTATTATTACTATTATTATTATTATTATTATTATTATTATTTTACCTAACAGCTTATTTCCGATATCTTTGTACATTGAAGGGAAACTCTCTTTGCTTCTATGGCTACAAATACACGACATTTTGGAAAGTTTTAGAAAAATACAAATCTTATTACAATCACTACCTATATACAGCCTGTACCAGAATTCATGTGTCAAACTTCCGGACGGGATAGTTCATGTAAAATAATACACTGACCAACACTATCGTCTGGTGAATGTTAAGGGAGTTACAGGGCTTTGAAATAAAAATTTTAAAACACATTTTTTTTTAATACTAGAAAGTATAAGAGATGGAGCCACCAAAATTAGCATAGAGTTCAAAGAATCGGAGCATTTGAATCTGTGAAAATGTGTTAGACGCAACGTTCACGTTCACTGCTTATGTAGGGGTTACTCACTTTTAAATATTAACGGGTATTAAAATATTAAATGCATGTCATTGCTTTTAAAACAAAATTTAGGAGAAAGTACCTCTTGTGTTAATTCACTCCGATAAACCGTTTTCAAGAAAATGCGAATCAAAATACGAAGGCACAGTGTAACCCCGCAGAGATAGGCAATGCAATGGCTTTCTGAGACATGCTAACTGCAGTATTGAATGATTAAATTGAGTACAGTAGTGAGATTTGGGTGAAGTATTGACAACTAAGATGTGTTGATTGAACAATGCTGTAGGGTGCCAAGTGATATCGTTTTAATTTTACGTGAAACTGCTTAATATATTCTAAACCCATGTATCTACAAAAATAACACACACTTGAAATAATAACGCATAAACATGCAGCATTCTTATTAGAATAATGATTTTGGGGTACCTCAAGGAAGCTAAAAACCACATTCTTTGGTTCTAACGTCAGAAAAAAAGTACCACTCGATTTCTTAAGAACAAAGACACACAAATAACATACATAAGCCGAAATGATAAGGTATTTGATACTATCTAAAAATTAAAGAGTAGGTTCACTACTCAAAGTGATACAGAAAAATTAATACTAGAAAAAATACTACACGCTAATTAGTACGTCCCGTGTAGCAAAGTCGGCCCAATCACCCACCAGTTTTCGCGCCTCACGCGTGGGAAATTACATTCTGTACACAAGCCACTTAACAGTAATTTCTTAAGAGCTGATGAAGTTGAAATGAGGTAGAAATGGAGCAGTGCCGGAACGAAACACGCTGGCTAGCGGTAACTGCCGACTCCAACCACTGTCTTAAGGCCTTGTTACGGAGTTTTGCAGTGATTTCGAAAATATTTTTTTTATTGCTACCTAATGCTCATATCAAAATTTCGCTGCACAGTTTTGACACTTACATGTTATAATTTGTAGCTGAATTTTTTTGTAGAATTATACTGAAAGTTTTTTTTTTTTTTTTTTTTTAGTTGTCATTACCCAAATACCACGTTTTTCGTCGTGAAAATAAACAAAAATTAAGGAAATTATTTTTTTGCTGGCGAATGGTACATTATTTAAAAAAAACGCGTCCGCAGTATTGTGCATCGTGTGATTGCACATTGAATCGAAATTTTTAAAAACTTTTGGTTAAAAAATATTTGAGTTGTTGGCACCAGTCTACAAAAAAAAAAAAAAAAACTCGGGAACAAGCCCTTAATGGTTATATTAGAGAGATCATGTGTATAGAATAAGGAACACAGCACAAATAGGAACAATGCATTTGCACGCAGGACAGACAGTGTTTGGTATAATTATAAAATTACTAATTTATCGGTGCAGAGTGACCTTAAAAGGAATTCTAAAAACTACAACTCTGCGCCCAAAGTTAGCTCTCCGCACGTGAAGGATGTCTATTATAGTCTGTTCAGGAAAAAATGAGCACTGCTTACGATTATCTGCGAGCCACTACGCCGCCATCTTTGCTATTTTAAATACGAAAACTTCCATGTAACTAAAAACTAGTGTAAACATTTCACAACTCTCAAAATTTTATTTCTATAGCCCCAACAAATACAATTTTTTTATTGTTAAAAGAGTTGGGAACTACTCACTTAAAGTGAATTGCCTATAATATGACGCGTGCATTAATTACGCCCGTATCGATGACCTTTTCCCTGCCTGTAGGTGTTAAAAAAGCGTCATTCGAGGCCTTCTGATTAGGGACTCTTTAAGCATTTTTCCATACACTATCAGGAAACAATTAAATATCCTCAAAACGAAAAATAAATAATAAAAAAAATTGAGACTTGACGCCCTTTTAAGGCTACATGGAGCTGTTTTTACTCGATGGAGCCTCGGAGAGGAAGGTGCGATAAATGGCTACAAAGAGCGTTGATAAATACGACTGTGATTGGTACGAAATTTCCGTAGTTGCATAATATTTTTATGTATTACTTTTTAAATAAAATTCTGTGCTTCAAAGCAAAATTACGTAATATATGTTTTAATGGCTGTGTTCGTTACCTTTAAATAAGTATTTTCACACTGTGACAAATAGTTTATTTCAAAATTGATATATTAATCTTTGGTTTGTCTAGTCGTAGCCTATATGAAGTTAGCTGTGTTCCGAAATGAAACCCAGGTGCAGTTGCTACAGGAGCACATGCACTAAGAAGAGAGATTATTTTACTTTCCTTTCTTGCCACCCTTCTTGCCACCACGCCCGGCCCCCTTAGCCGCACCCTTACCCGCACCCTTACCCGCACCCTTGCCCTTCCCGCCTTTGCCCCCTTTGCCCTTGGCTGGCTTAGCCGCACCCTGTGCTCCAGGTATGTCCTCCAGCGAGTACTGTGTGTCCCGCGACACTGTGATTGGCGGCCGCGGGGGTCGGGGTGTTCTCAAGTCAAGTATCAGGCTGTTCGACTTGCCGGTCGTCCTGCTGAAGCTCGATAGCCGCAGCAGGAATCTGTCGTCTTCGCCCATCGTCATGGGCAGCTCCTCCGTCTTGGGTGTGACGTAGACATTGGTGTTGCCCGCATGGTCCGGGGTGAAGTTGACATTGTACGACGGCTTCACAGAGTACAGGACCAAGCCGCTGCCGAAATCGGTACTGTCCAGGCCCAACTGCAGATTAGGAGGCTCTGGCTTACCTGCTGGTACGACCTGGAGATCGGTAGCTGTGCTGGTCCCAACTGCCACTGTTTTTTTATCATCGCTTGCACCAGTAGGGACTGCAACAACTTTATCTGTTGCTGAAGGGGCAACTTCCCCTACCTTGGTGGGCACTATCCCACCTGCATCAACAGGCATCTTTTTTAGGTCCAAAAACTTTTCGATATCGAAAACGATGTCACCAGGTGACTTCTTGCTATCATCACCAGTTACGTCCATTGGATCGAACAATTTTTTCAAACCAGGTTGAACATCACACTCACACCAAGTTCTAAGTTTCTGTGGTGACACTGGAGGTAATGTACGCATGTATGTTTCGAGTGAGGGTGCCACAGTTGTTTTGTGGAATAGAGGTGGCCTCTTAGGCTTGCAGTCACAAGTTCTTAAAAGGGGCTGAGTTTCTTGCATTTTGAAACCACAGTCACAACACTTGGGAACAATACGGGGTTCAGTTTTTTCCATCCTACCGTGCAAACTAAGTTCCTTGCATCTGTAGGCAGTTTCAGCTGGGTGACTTTTAACCACAAACGACTTTTCACAGTCTAGTTGGAAACGACTGACCAGTTGAGCCCCATAGCAAGACAATCGTATAAACACAGCTACTTCACCAGTTTCTTTTCCTGACACATCCTTGAAAGTGGCCTTCCTGCTCAAAGATTTAACTACAGGTACCTCCTCTGGTGTGTCAAGTACACTTTTAGCAATGGCGAGAACAGCATCTGCTACGTCTATATCTGTGCCACCAATAGGTACTTCATTCGGTATAATTTTAGTGTCGTTTGCCAATCGGTTGAAAACTTTCACTTTAAGTTTTAAGTCTTGATCAGCTAATTTTGAAATGCTACTTACTGACAGTGGAAACATGCAGGATTTGCCATTTTTGAAACACGATTTTGGATCACTCAGTGACTTGCTTTGAGATTTATCACATATTTCAAGAGGCTGTAGCTTTAGAAACTGAAACGAAACACATGTTTGCTGATCTGGATAACTGTCGCTTGTCTGGTCGCTTAGATCTGTAGAAATGGTTAGTTCAGATACGGCTATTTCCAAATGAAATAACTTCTCTGATGCCATAGTCATACCATGCCATTCCCTGAAGAAAACCGAGTCATCATTATGTACATAAGATCAAGATAACTGGAAACTTGTAAATTTTGCTTCTTTTTTTACTATCTAAATTATAAACAAAGAGATGTAAACAACCCATAGAGATTTTGTACAATGTGCTTCATTCTTTGGTCATTAAAGGGCGACTCACATTGAAGTTAATGTGGTACCGTCCACTGCCATAGAAGAACAGGTATGGACACTTAGAATTTAAAATTGACCCTCATATGACTGATTGGCGCCACTGGCACTCTGGTGTTGTTTTAACACTCGGCAAATAGATCTACGTGGAGTAAGCTCGAGTCGGAGCTGCTAGGAGAACTGGTAGTATGATGCAATATTGCAACGTTAAAACTATTCCTACCTCCATGGTTAAAACAACACTTCATTGCTAGTGGCACTTTCATTCATAAAGGGGTCCAACGAGCATTAACCCAAAGGGTCAATTCATCAGCATTGGTAGATAGGCTAGTGTCCAGACCATGGTCGTAGAAGTACAGGTCCGGACACTCACCTATCTACTGATATATTTTACTTGATCCCTTGTTGTTTGGCTGTACTCCATGAAGTTACCGAGAATGTTCTGTTTTATCGGCGCTTCAGTTAGGGCGGTCGGACTCAAACTCCCCCCCCCCCCCACTTTTCTCCATTGTTAAATTTGTAAAGTAAATAAAGATTTCTGAAGTCTTTTTTTAAATTTGCGAGTGAAGGAAGTTTTTCATAAATTGATAAAAAAATACATTTTGATAAATTGTTTATTTAGTGGAAAGGAAATGGGCGGAGTTTGAGTCCGACCGCCCTAACTGTAGCGCCAATAAAACACAATATTCTCGGTAACTTTCTGAACTGCAAACAAACAAGGGGGTAAAGTTTCCAGGCGAGTGTCCAGACCTGTTCTTCTACGGCCGTGGTCCAGACCCGTAATTCTAAGGCAGTGGTAGGTAGGCCTACTTGTTACATTACCTTTACATTACAGTTGAGTTGATTTATAGGTCACTCTGCAGTTTTTTCACGTTGAATTATCAGTGACACAACAGTAACTTTTCTATGGCGTAGTTGAATAAACTTCAACTTAACTGTCTCAAATAATTAAAAGTAGAGTTAAACAACTATAGGTGCTATAAAGTATATAACACCCTTAGCATTGAAATTAAGAACTATAGTAACCTCTGTATGTTTAAAAATAGACTAAGATTATTCATAATGGAAAAAATAACCATGTGGCAAAATCTCCTACCATCTTGATTACTCCTACTTGCACTCGAAACTCTTCCTCGAGAAAAGGAGCTAAAAGAGCATGCTCTTCTTGACCTGGGAGCATCTTGACCTGACGAGTAAAACAACCTGCGCCATCTTGTTTCTGGTGAGTAAAACGCCTAGGAGTGCCTCGGGAGCTGAAAGGACCAAAGATGTTAGAAGGATCCAGATGGATCATGTCGCCGGGAATTGTAACCAAACAAATGCTTGACATGGCTGGTATCAATATGGCCGACTAATTAAAAAATTTAGGAAATATTAGTTAGGAGGTGTGTAAACAGGGCTAAAATATAGAGTTTTCAACCTAAAACATCTATTAAAGAGCATAATACATTCATCTACCATTAAAAATGCCTGTCTGATGTGAACTTTTGAGGTTAAATCAGTATGGCGGCTGGCCAATTTGGTGGCTACCTCTCCCCCCTCTTGGCTCACTCCCCTCGTCATGATTCAGACATTATGTTACCCCTGTGGAAAGGACACAAGAGGTTTGTTTTACTCGGCCTTGACCTGGCGACTCTTTGTGCTCTTGCAGCTCTCTGGGGGCACTCCTAGGCGTTTTACTCACCGGAAACAAGATGGCGCAGGGTGTTTTACTCGTCAGGTCAAGAAGCTCCCAGGTCAAAAAGAGCATGCCCTTTTAGCTCCTCCTCGCGAGGAAGAGTTGCGAGGGCAAGTAGGAGCAAATCGTCTGCTAGATGTTACGGCGAGCATACTGTTGTTAACTGCGCAGTTTACTTTCGTTGTCGTGTTTGAAAATAGAGAAAATAAGAATTATTTCAGACATGGATGACGACAGTAAAGTTGCAGCAGCTGAATAAGTTTTTTTTTATTCTAACCAATAAAAGTTTTGTGCTATGGTGTTGTTTGCATGTGGTTGTTAACTTCTCAAAACAGTTCACAAAAATTGGTTAATATTTGCAGAATGTGTTTAATTCCTGTAAATGATGAGCTCCTTTCACGAATTTTTCTTCTTTGTGGTTAGTAATTCAAGTTATTAAAAATCGTTAAGTTATTATTCTCCTTGATGTTGGACTTGTATATCCCCTGGTGTACTTATACTCAGGACGTCATTTGGGCCTACAAGGGGGGGGGGCAAATGCCCCCTCCCCCTGGATTTGGAATTTTTGTGTATAAATATATTTTTTGTATTTTTAAATGTAAATAATGCTAACTTAAGGACATAAAACTGAAGTTTTATTATTAAAGTATCTAATTTATACATGCTTAATTAATAAAAAAGATGCAACAAGGTCACTGTCGTCAGAAAACAAAATCTTGCCCCCCCCCCCCCTGGAAAAACCTGAAATGACGCCCCTGCTTATACTGCGTATTCAATGAGGTATATTTCTTGGCCATAGGGTTTGCTGTAAACTTGACGAATTCCTATGCTACTGTACTGTTATGTATTTAATGTAGTTCAACGGAATAATAAATACGTACATGCATACGAATTATTATTATTCCTCAGATCAATTAAGTTTAGTACAGTGTATTTTTCTAGCTTCTCATAATTTCATTAGAAGGCACTTTATAATTTATAGTGCATTATTTGGTGCAGCTGTAGGAACTTCATCATCTTATGATTCTTGATAATTAAAATTTCTAAATACGTCTGTTAGTTCCGCCATCAAATCAACGCAATAGGCGTTTTCCTCGCTCCTCCGAGAGTTGTCAACTCTTTTTGACCTAGGTTGACCTGGGTCAACTTGCCCCAACTCTTTCAGCTCCTGAGAGAGGTCGAGTAAAACAAACCTAAAGAGTCGCCAGGTCAAAGCCGAGTAAAACAAACCTTATAAAACGTAAACAGATACATATGTGCCTGAAATCAGCAACGAATATTTCAAGTTGTATTAGTTAATTTATTTTGAGCATTTTAAGTTACTGAAATGTTCAAGTATATTTATACAAGAATAAAGAACGAGCTGATGAGCAAAAACGTATCACTGGAACACCAATTTACATACATAAGTATATACAGCTTGAGGTTGTTATTCTAGAAGTGTAAAATCGCTATCTTAAGCAGCAGGTTTCTGTACCAGTATCGTGTGAGTGCATACAAGAAGGAACGACCGTTTTCAATCATATTAACTGCCTGAGAATCTGGCATGTCCGATGGGCACGGCCGTAGAAGAACAGGTCTGGACAATCGCCTGAAAACTTGACCACCTTATTGTTTGGCTGCAGTTCACCAAGTTACCGACAATACTATACATATTTGGTGTTGTAATCTGGGTGGTCGGCCTTAAACTCCGCCCACTTCCCTCCCACTAAGATAAACAGTTAATCAAAATGTATTTTTTATGAATTTATGAAACATTCCCTTTGCTCACAATTTTAAAGCATGGCTCCAGCAAGGTAACAGAAATTATGCTTGTCAACTTGACCTTACAGCAAAAAGGTCCTTCATACACAGCTTGCAAGTTGCTCAACAAACTCCCAGCCACCTGCAAGATGCATGTTTAACTAACACAAAAATATTCAAAAACACCTTAAAGATTTCTTGATCCTTAATGTTTTTTACACAGTCGATGAGTATTTGAGTGGATCTATGACAGTGTAGATACTTATTTAAGATATTTATTCTGGGTTAAGATTCTGTTTCTTCTCTTGCTTTTTTCTTTTCTTTTGCATGTGGAGACTATGAAGTATGCTGACGTGAGCCTACGTGCGAGCCCGAACCGACAAGAAATGTTGAATTTTGCTCTTTTAGTGTATAGTTTGAAATGTATAACTTATGTCATTTATTCATTTGATTGTATATTGTAAAAATGACTTGTCCGATATCTTTGTGCAAAAATGTACACAAAAAGATTCAAGGATACACTAAGGGCCGTAATTATAAACGCCCTCCGAAGGCTTGCTGGCAAGCCCCTGGTCGTTATTCGCGCAGCAGTTCGCTGGCGATCTTCCACCCTTCCTACACTATAGTTGTCTGCCGATGGATCGCCAGGAGATCACCGGCTGAATGGGAGTTGGATGGTTCTCCTTCATAAAATTTGGTAACACAGCCTCATTTTTATCAGCGAACATATACTCAAGTGCTCAAAGACCACTGTTATGAACACACCTAACTTTAAAAACAAAATCGTTTCGATTTTGTTTTCCTTGTCTGTAAACAATTTTGTTCTCTTTGTAAGTGGGGCACACGTGAGATATTCAAAGTGATTGAAGGAAGCCGCGGAAAAGTTTGACTATGGAAGATAAAAAAATTCGACAGTGTGATACACTCCTAAAGAAAAAGCAATTTTATTGACCTGATAAAAAATACAAAAACATAACTACAAATAAGAAACTGACGCCGTGTCCAATTACAACAAAAGGAAATGTGGAAGAAAATCACTTCAGAATGTAATGCTTGCGATGTATCGCGCAGAGATGAACTGCAGTTGAAAAGGGATCTTCCATGTCCCTAATATATATTTTGGGTAGTCGTGCATGTCGTTGGTCGTCTATTTATTCATAATAGTTGACAACTTCATCCATGTGCCACATGAATTCGTTAAAATTCCTCGCCATTTTTCATAACTGGTCTCTAGAGAACAGCTGGTGATTCGCCGAATGAGGTCTGGCCGTCATTCACCTGCAATCTCCCAAAAAGTGGAAACTTGGTGGCGAATGGCTGTTCGCCGGCTATCCGCCGCTCTCTGGAAGAGGTCTATAATGTGCAAAACACCAGATTTGGGTGGAGGGAGATTGGTTGTACTTCGAAAGACGTTTATAATTACCGGCCTACACTAAATCTAAAATCTAAAGTGTAAGGAGGCCTTGTTAACTATTCTATCGCTCAATATTCCCTGTGCCAAACTTTTTACATTGATCTTTCTAACCAGTAGTAGAATTAACCGTACCTCAATTGAAAACAATCTTGCGAAGGGATGAACGAGAATATATCGGTCAAAATTTTTTAGGTAATATGTTCTATAATCTAAGGAGTAGGTATGGTCAGCAAATTTGCAGTTATACGTTCATATAAACGCGATCACAATGTTTTTAAAACCACACCACAAATGTTGTCATGCTCTTGCCGAGTGTAGAGTGTTGCATATCGTCAGCTGACAAAGACGTATCTTTGAAATTTTTGTGGTGGAGTGGTTTTTTTTCGGGGAAGTGTATGGTCTGGTATGGGTCTAATGTTTTTTCCAGAGTTTCGCTTAAATTTTTCGTATTAAAATTTTAGTGTGGGGTAAATAAATAATAACAAAGTGCATCGTTGCGTCATAAATTTATTTGTAGAACTTTTTCGCAACTGCAATTGTACTTTTCTGTTACAGGTATGCCGAACTGACATTGTTTATTTTATTTTAGAATAAAATTGAAACAGTAGTAGGCCTAGTACAGATAAGTTACTATGTACTAACCTTACTTAGGACTACTTCTTACGTCTCTTGAGACATTTTCTTTAGTGAGCTATACCTCTAATATCAATGTTTTGGCCAGTACGGCATGAGTAGTCATTCTTGACATCTAACAATGTTTTCTACCTCTAAAATCTATATTTTGGCCTGTACACGATGAGTAGTGATTCTTGACATTTAACAGTGTTATGTTATGAAAACTGCTAAAATAGCATAATTTTGCACCTTAAAATCCAAATTTTTACTGAGGAGGATTGCCAGACCCCCTGTTTTAAAGAAATGTTCAGTGATTATTCTTAGGTTAAATCTTCTCTCCACTTTACACAAATCTTGGCTACGCCACTGCTCACAGGTCATGTGAGCCACTGTACGTCAGTCTAAGAATTTCAGCCCGCTAAATTTTGTTACAAAATCCACTAAAATTCCGCTAAAAGGAATAATAATAATAAATATCATTTGCTATCGTGAAGACATTATTATTTAACATATTTGTTTTAGTTACAAAAATCATTATTTTAATCTGATATTTTTTGAACACTTGATAGAATAATTGCCGGAATCTGAATGCGAAGTGTCAAAATAAATCCGCCTGTGAAGAAGGTAGCGGAGGAATGTCAATCGTAATTGAACAAGAAAATGGTTTGCTTTATTATGATTTCAGCGTAATGTAAATTAATTATGGGCTTGTCTATATTAGTTTCTTGCGACGAAAACTGTATACAATGTCGTAGAATTTGTAAAATAAGATATTAAAATTAATTTAAGAAAGTTTTTGAACAGTAAAACTTACACGTGAAATGTGTATGTGTAATACAACATAAAAGGTAAAATTCTTTGGTGTTTATAAGAATGTTTTCATTTTTTCGCAAAACAATTAACTACGAATAGCACTTTGGTTAATAAATACACACAACACATTCTGTGCATCCGTCGGGGCTATAGCCTAAATATAATACTGAACTTTGGAATAACGTGCCGCCATGTTTGTTCCAGGCTTAACTTTTTTTAATAGCCATTGCTTGGCTGCTTACATGCTATCAGGGTTAGTCTTTTCCCACCCCCCTCCGCTTTAATTCATATAATATTGAAGATACTGGAACATTATACAAAACCGCTAATTTCCACTGTAAAGTGTCTAAAAATCCGCCAAAAATTCCGCTGTCCGCTAAACAGAAATTTTCTCCGCCAAACAATAATTTTCCCGCTAAAACTGGCGGAAATTCCGCTAAGTTGCAACACTGCTGTATGTCAAATGTAGCTGATAGATGGAAGTACTTCATATCCTTAGCTGTGCTAGTAGGAATGTGGCATATTGTGTAGGATTCATTAAAACATTTACCAACTAAATTCATAAAACCAGTTCGAGTAGTAATTTTCATATTCCAGGCTGTAATTCCACATCCTGTCAAAAGGGACCATTTATTATATTCATTAAGACGCTAAACTATATACTTAATAAACATCAAACTATTATTGTAAAAGATTCTGAACTAAATATAGAAAAGAAATTGCTTAAAACACTGAAAATGTACTATGTAATGGAAAATAATTTGTATAGAAGAGTTAAAATAATACAAATAATATTAATAATAATTTTGTCTTGCTATTGGGCAAGCGCTTGGTGGCAAGCATCCAAACATCCCTGCAACATCCTCAAGTGACATGGTGGGGGGAGGGGTGATGACGCCAGGCGCTTGGTGGTTGCTGAATATGTCTGGGCGACTTCCTGCTTCACGTGGAACTGTATAGCTGGCGTCCTCTGGATATGAGCATACAATGCACTGCAGAATCTGAATTTTCGTGGCTATTGCAGTGATGGTAATGATCTGGTGGTACCATAACCTTTAGGCCCCACAAGTTCGGGCGAAATTCCATTTCCAACATTTCAATTTCCTTGTATGGCTCCCAACCTCAGGCTCCAGGGTACACCACGAGGAGGTGCGAGCAGGATTCAGTAGAAGAGGTTATAAGGGGACACTTGACTGCCCCCTCTGTTTTGGGCTGCACTTTCTACCCCGGTGATACCCTTCGTTCATTAGGTCTTAGTTGTGAAACCTGAGGTAAATCAGAACAAATTCAAATTGCATTGTCTAAATTAAATAGATGATATAAAATATATGAGACGTCTAGAGGGGATTACCTTGCTGGGAATTGGGAATGAAACCTGAATCACCTTGGTGGGAAGCTGCGTTAACTACCCTTTGCTGAGTAGTTAGTATAGGTGAGAAAGGTTAGATGGTTCATGAATCGCCTGGTATGACTCGGGAAAACTTCATTTTTGTGGACACTGATTCTAATATGTCCTCTGTTTCTTTTTCACAGGTAGCGAGAGTAAGTGACAATGCATCGAGCAGAAGAAGGGAAGATTAAACAATATGTTTCTAAGGTATGGTTCTAAGCCTTTTCAAATTGATTATAACGTAGTTAAACTAAAAATGGTCGTTGAAGGGGGGGGGGGAATTAAAAATTTTGTGTAGTTACCACATGAGACTGGTCTTTCATAAATGATGACGTTTTGCATGTGTAGGGCTGTTATATATCATTCAGAATTAGAGAATTTTTAATATAAAAAATTCCTGAAAAACGTGTTCCGTAAGGGAGAACACCAGGAATTCAATATCTTAGGGAAATTTCTTGTTAAAAAAATTTGAAGAAGCCGAGTAATTGTTTATACCAATACTGGACAAATGTGCGAACCTTCTTTTTTTTCGTCTAGGAATGTATACAAAAAATGCAGGTTTTTTTTTTTTTTTTCAATTTATTTTTAAAATAGGCCGTGCAAATGATCCCAGATCCGACAGCCGTAAAAACCAAAATTCCTTAAGCTGATAAGTCAGTATCCCTCAAGTGGATAGTATGTGTAAATTAGGCAAAAAAATCTGTAAAATTTCAAGAACGTCTGTAATGCATAATATGACTGTTAAAATACCTTGGTAAAGGTTTTTTCAATTGTTATAATGTATTAAAAACAGATAATATGAAAAATAATAACAGCTCTTAATGTAAGATACTGAAAAAAATCTTAAATTTTTTAAAATTCCGTTGAATAAAGAAAAATTTGAAAGTAAAAAGCAAATTATTTTTTATGTAAAAGTTATCATTTTTGGTTTAAAATATATTTTATACAAAATTAAAAAATGTTTTTATTTTTTACTATCCAGTCGATGGTAGGACAATTACATTCGTATTCCTCAATTCACTGCCCCCTTTAAATAACCTACTTCTACCATGTCATTACACAACCTGTTTTGGAGCTATCAAATCAAGAGACATTTAACACAAATATATTATTGTACAATACAAAGCTTAAAGGCTGTTACGAAAACCATATTCTATCAAATCGATAGAGTAGGCCTAAGCATTACTCTAAAATCGGGCAGTGATAAAAATCTACCAGTCCCTAAGATCTCTAAATACTTGACACAATTTAAGATATAAATTTTTAACATTTAAATTTTAGTTGCGTGGTAGTAAACTTTTGATTAGGCTAATTCGAAAAGTAGCAGTTATGTGTTAGATAACTTTAACTTTGCAATCCCTTATTGCCGTGTAAATTTTTGTGGGTTAGCTGTGGCATTTTTGTACAGGATACACAAATTACTAGTGTGTTTGGTATACATTTCTAGTACATAATTGTAATGTTATATGCGTATAGCCTATTGTACCATTATAAAAGGATATTCTGCGTTGTTCTAACCTGGACTTATAATGCAGAGCTGCCAGATTGACGATTGAAGTATACCACTTTTGTAGATTTTGTTGAATTTTTTTTCAAGCAGGGTAATACCATACTTAAGATTTTATGTATGCTTGGAATAAACCGTTAAACATTCAGTGACTGAGTAGATCCAGTCACGCGGTCAACACTACCAACCTACTAAGTTTTCTTAAGAGCATTACTTGCTTGCTGTACTCGTACTACGAATGCAAATTCTTTTCAGAAATAGTACGGGCAATCACAAAATAAATCTGTTGCCAAGTAACGACACTGCCAGGGCAGCCAACTGCTGCACACTAAAGCATGGAGTCTATAGATAATATTGCGTGAGAGAAACAATCTAGGCACGCAAATTCAAGGAGTACTTTTTCCACCATTTTTAAAGTTGACCTATAGAATTCTGGGTTGCCATTGAATCACGAGTGTTCTCACTTACCTTCTTGTATTAATTTTCTGCTGCTAATATTTTACCTGGGTATGTGTATATTTTCTTGTTTAGGTATTATTTCCATTGTGTTAATATACTCCATCTCCATTTAGAGCAGAAATTCTGCTGGTAGGTATTTTATAATTTATAAAGTATTGATTTTATTGATAATTGTAACAGATCTTTCTCCCGTCAGCCAGTTTATATTTTATCACTGTACCTGTTAATATGAATGTAACGTAAGCAATAAATGGACTTTTGTCATTCCAGTACTCAAAATGCCAAAGTGTACGAGGTAGCACAACAGTAACATATACTCACATTCGGGAGGACTCTGGTACGATCACCGTCTTTGGCCGTCCTAATTTCAGTTTTCCGTGGTTTCCCGAAGTCACTCCAGGCGAGTGCTGGGATGATTCCTTAATGAAGGCCATGTCCGACTACTCTCCTAGCTCCTGTTGTATCCTGTGTCGCAGTCTCTGACGACTTTGCTGTTGATGAGACGTAAAGCACACATTACCTTACGTTCCATTGTAACTGAGTAATACTTATACACAATTAGAGAGTCAAAATGCATGTCACCTTAGGCAACATGAAGTTATTGAGGTGGAGACGGACAGTTTGAGAGTTAGGTATCTATGGAAGACGGTCAGAGAATAACACTGTACAAACATAACATTGTGTGAATGAGATCACTCAACATGCAGAAAAAATAAAGAGGGGAAAAAATGTAAATGGATACGGTTAACTATTAAGAGAACACCATAAGGATACAAATGTGATTAATAAATATATAAATTGTATTAAAGTTACCTGTTATAATTAATTACTGTGCAGCTATATATTTAACATTGCTTAAGGCCATGATCACCCGTTTATTTCAAACAATTGCAAATAACTAAAATATTTTTTAACCAAATGCTTTGAAAAAAATTGAGACAGTGTACAGTCATACGATACACAATTTTACCAGACCGTTTTTTTAAAATAATGTACCGTTTGCGAGAAAAAAATTATTTTGCTTCATTTTGGCTTATTTTCACAACAAAATGTGTACTATTTCGGAGGTAGAAATCTAAAAATCAGTTTGGTGTATTGCAACAAAAAAATTCAAATAAAAACTTTGATATATAAGTGTTAAAACTGCCAAAGGAATTTTTGATATATGTATTAATTTGCGCTACAAAAAATATTTTCGAAACCACTGCTAAACTAGGGAGCAAGGCCTTAAGAGAAGTCCTCGCTTGGCGCATGGCGGTGTTGTAGTGTCTCACACATATTCTTTTTTATGTAAAACAGCTTAACTTATTCATATTACAGTACGTTTATCTACGAAAAGAGAACACATTTGAAACTGTGTTTCTGTGTTTTTATGAAGTTGGCATGCTTGTTAGTAACATGATTTTCAGGCCTGTCTAAATGGCTGTAAACTAATTTTTTGGACTGCTGTAGATCCGAAAATACCACTTGAATTTGTAAAGTGCAAAACAAGAGGCATTAGTATACCTTTACTTCATACTATCCAAAAATATATATTTATGGTCACTGCTTAAGAGAGCGTGGTACATAATTCAACGCTAAAAGCATTAATCTATGACTGTAGGATTCTTGAAGCAAATTTACGAAAATTAATCAATAGCAATCCTAGACAATAGTTTTAGCCAACGTTTTAAACAAAATTGTTTCCAGCGTTACGAACTTCTGAGGCAAAATCTCTGACGCCGGAACCTCATGCATTTAACTGCGGCGCAAGAGATCACGCATAACAAATTGTTAATTTTGGGTAAATATTTACTCTAGTTGGTAAATATCATTATCTGGGATTGTCGTTGACTATTTTTATCCATATTGGCTTCGAAAAAAGCGTAGAAATCAATTAATGTTTTCAGCGTTTATTTATCTACCACGCACTCTTAAAGACCCATAGGAAGAAGACTTCAAGGATAACTTTGCACGCCAGTATGGCGCGCTGTAAATAGAGGCGATATGCTTCTCGTCGAGCGTGGTACTCTGGCTCGTATAGCTCCGCTGTTCCTTTGAGTCAAATGTAGAAATTTGAAGATCCCTTTTAAGAGTTGAAAAATTAAAGTAAAATTCTAACGCTAAATTTAAACAGTGGAGCAGTACATTCATTGGAAAAACAATACACAGGTATTTGAATACAAAAGCAACAAGCTGGTGCTTAAAAGCCCACAGATAGTTGTATTAAATTTCTTGTCAGTAATCAACATTTATAAATTACATTATAACATTCAGAAATACAAATCACACATTCACATGTTTTATAGCTATGTAATAAATATTTATACAGAATATAGTTGACGTGAGTAGCCTTATTATTGCAATGGGAGATAACTTATCCTGTGGGAAGTAAATTATTCAGTTGTGTTAAGCTTCACGCGAGACTTTCTCTTAACAGATTTTAAAACTAAAAATTTAAAATTTAACTGTTACGTATGGTACACATATTAGGTGTAGTTATAATACAAGAAAGGAGTAAATTTTCATTTAAAAAAAATTAGATTTTGAATTGTTTACTATTTTGAAGCATCAATTTTTATCATTCATAAGTAATTCGTAAAACACTATGTGTGTAACTATTTCAGTACCAGAATCCAGATGCTACGAGACGTGATGTTATGATGGCCCTTAACAATTATAGTGGGCTTTCGTGCAAGCAAGAACATTTTGGTGAGTACTGTACACAATTAATAATAAGAAACAGTACAATACAATTTTTGAAATGTTACTCAAGGCTTGGCATCAGTCGCCATGTAGAATTTTATCATAGAACACATTTTTTTGAAATTCTGAGAAGGAAAATGTTAAAAGCTGTGATTATACAGTAAATTCTACAGGATAACCCAAAAGTCCCGCATCATAGGAAGTATAATTTACACTAAGGCCACATTCCATAAAGTGTAATATTGGTTTAAATGTTTTGTGTCACGAAGAATATTTGTCACCACATAACACATTGCAGCAACATATGAGTGTGTTACAAGCTTTGGGACGGGGTAAGTAGAGCTTTCGAAAGGTTATGTTTATCGCGACCGACGCAACTTTTAATATGTAAACAAGTGAGTTCAAAAAATGTAACGTAAATTTGACGTGTCTCCAGCTATTTTCCTCTGTTTACCTTTTGTACATAGGTTAAACGGTCAAACCAAACATAACCTCAAAACATTGTACTGTCGTAACAACACGCAATCGATTTTGACTGCGACAATCGTGTACCGTGTAACCATGCGAACGTGTTCACTTCGGCAGCTATAGACTGAACGTGTTTAAAATGGTTGATTAAATCTTGTATGGTTATCTACTTCAGGCCGCCGTGTAACCGCGGCCTAAATGTGTGTGAAATAAATCATAGAATGTGCTGAATATGATTGCCTTAAAAATCAAAACGCAGCTGCAGGCGATCAAGCTTGTTCTGCAGAATGTTTTTTTTTTCCAATATGGGTGTAATAGCATGGCATTCGGAAGCAATTCGCTCACACAAATGGTTAATGTTCCTGATGACCTGTGATGCGAATCTTTTGAGCCATCCTGTATTTTCTTTGCGTTACAATACACTTTTCACAGTTGAGCTATTAATTCAGATTTATGCTGCAATCAGGTTAGCAAAATATGAAAAAATCGCTAGAATAATTGCAGTGTAATTATGTATTTACACTTGAACTGTGATACCTGTATTGTAGCCCAGAGAGAACAGAATTTGTGGTGCAATCACAGATTTCACATTTTCATTCTCAGAACTTAAATAAAGCAAAATTAAAAGAATCTAAAGTTGGGAGTGAAGTTGAGCCTCAAGGAGAATTTATCACTTTAAATTTGTCCATTTTCTCCTGATAACTTCTGGGTCATTGAATGTATCGGTATCAACTTTGTTTGCATAGTAGGACAAAGATAAGAGCTTTTCATATTTTCTTGAATTGTTGCAACCTAATATCTTCATTGTTCTGTAAAGGGACTGAGTAGATTCTATCGATGGACCATTACTCTGAGTAGATTATACCTACTACATTTTCGTAAACACAGTTATGTTAATCCAACTATATGTGTGTATGCGACCTAGTACGTTAGTGTTAAACAGGTCCTTCGGCTGTATTCTTCTGTTCTTGTTTTGGGATTGAGTTTTGGAAGGGAGGGGGCTGGTTCCCGTTTTACGGATTAGGGTTGTCCTAGGTTGGAGTTGTTAGAAGGGGGTGTCTCTCTTTCTCTCCTCTCCTGCGTCGGGTGTGCCACTGTCATTCTCCATTTGACTGTCGTGCCTTCTGCTCGAGTGGACATCGAGCAGATTGAACGGAATTGGAGAGTGGGGGTGGGCTCTAGGTGAGGGGGAGTGGGATTGTGGGTGGAAGGAGCGATAGGCTTGACGATTGGGGGTGTCGAGTGTGCCTCGTCCATTGCAATGTGAGCTCTCCTCATCAGGTTCGGACGACTTCATAAGCGTGGGTGCATTATGCATGATGGAAGTCAGCCTCAGTAAATGTTCGGCAAAGTTAAGTGGTGGTAGACATGTGTCTTCAGGGCGGCAGTGGCTCAGGTTGGAGCCTTTGCTGAGAGCTGGAAGTTCCAGAGCACTGCTGCAATCTTGTTTTCACAGAAAATGAGTCTATGCCCAGGATGTGTCAGAGTGGTGACTACAGGAGGTATGTTGGAGTGACGTCCATTTGGGTCACACTTTTTGAATGGGGCGACTTCTCCTACTCTGACTACAGCGACAGAGAATTTGCGTGTCGAGAATACAACCACGTAATTTTGTTATTCATTAGGGAAGGTGTCGAAAGGAAAGAAACTCAGACATGTGTCTCGGATTCAAAATGGCAGTCTTTAAGTCTGAAGCCTTTAAAATTTGGGTGTCGTGGGGCCGTGCGAGTAGTGAATGAATGCCTGGAGATTTGAAAGTAAAATGTACAAAAGAGAAATAGGCCCTAATGTTGTAGATAGAGTTTAGCTTGCATAGTAACATTACCTCATGAGGATCCTTAAGCAATTTGGTTTAGAGAGTTAATGTGTTTTAAATGTGAGTGTTGTGTTGAAGAGTGTTGTGATCAGAATTGTAGGACTCAAAGTGAAGTGTTTAAAGGTGTATAAATTCTTTCATTCCACATTTCTAGTTTTCAGATTTAGGGGGGGGGGGGGGCTACCTGCAGAATTTTAATAGTTTTGAAAAATTGTATATTTGTACGGGATATGGTTTGTTGTATAGATATATATTGAGACTATTTTTTACAGTAATGAAAATATTCTAGCTTTCATACTTTTTGTATAATTGCAGGTCAAAGCCCAAATTTGCATAAAATGGATTAATACAAAAAAAAGAAAACAAAAGGACTTAAAAAAATGAAATAATTCACGCTGAATGACAGGGTCACGGGCTACATCATGATATTATGTATGTAAATCACATTTAAATACATTTTCGATTTCTAAAAAATTTTTGAATTTGAAACAAAAATTGGCAATTTTAAATATATTTTTTTAAAATACTTGAAATGTCACTGAGGACTTTTACGTACCTCTTGACGTAGTCCTTGACACAGTTATTCAGTGTGAATTATTTCATTTCTGTAAGTCAGCTGGTTTTCATTTCGTGTATTAAAACCATTTTATGCAAATTTGGCCTTTAACATGCCACTGCACGAAAACTATGACAGCTAGAAAATTTTCATTACTGTGAAAAATAGTCACAATATTTATATCTATAAAACAAACCATATCATGTATAAATATAAAAATTTTTAAAACCATTCAAATTTGGCGTGAACTGCCACCTTAAGCAACCTTTGTCACAATGCTTACAAGGGTAGATTATCGACTAAATAACTCCACACAGAGGAGACATAGGTTTAAGAACTATTGAATTGTGCTTTATTTTAAATGATTTTAGTACAGTGTTTGTGTCTTAATTATTTGTAATTGCAGTCATAAGTAAGTTTTTGTATTTTTTGGTCTTCGTGGTTTTTTGTCTGTCCAAGCTCTTTACTATCACATTTTCGCTTCACTGGTTGAAGTGCTGGTGACTTTATTACCTATGTGATTTTAGTGCTTTGTTGGTTCTTATTTTTGTGTGATATTTCCAGTGTTATAACTCGCAGGTTAGATTTCCACACCTAAAATTAGTTTAGTCTGTAGACTGATTACATGTTAGATTTACAAATATTTGATGAGAAAGATTATACAGTATTTGATGTTATAATTTGTGTTTGCCAGGTTATATAAGAGTATGTCTCATGTAAATTAGCACTGAAAATCATAATTTAAATTGTTAGTTGTTTTGATATCAGTGTAGAAAAATTAAACAATGAGCAATGGTGGGTTTTTGGGTACTTCATGAGGCAGTATTTGTCAGCGTAACAAATTCGTTTATTAGTTTCTTGCATTGCAATCAAATGAAACAAATTTTTACATTGACAATTGTTGCCGATAAATACCACTTGGGAAAAGTCTGAAAAAATTTAATAAATACGTCACTTGGGAAAAATTAGAAAAAATTTTGGTTTGTATGTTGTCTATTTTTTTTTATTTTTTTATTTTTTTTTTTTTAAGTTTTGGCTTCAAGGTGTTACAGTTAATGCATTTAGCATTTGATATGTGTACTGCGGCCTCTTTAAGGGTGTCGCGTGACCCTGCCTTAAAACAGTGTGTAGAACATCAGTCATGTAGGTATCATTTATCAGCAGTTCAATGTTCTTAAATCTCACCTTCTGACTAATAGCTTTCACTCTTTTAATGCAATGCCTGATTGGTAGTTTTCATCTTC